>CAUYON010000782.1:0-39275 GCA_963573935.1 Arctocebus calabarensis
TTATCAAGCTTTTGTCTAATTCAAAATATGCCAATATCCTTTCCCATTGGGTAGGATGTCTATTTGCTTTGGTTGTTGTCTCCTTAGCTGTACAGAAGGTTTTCAGTTTAATTAAGTCCCATTTGTTTATTTTTGTTGTTGCGATTGCCACGACAGTCTTCTTCATGAAGTCTTTCCCCAGGCTGATATCTTCCTTTGTTTTTCCTATGCTTTCTTTGAGGATTTTTATTGTTTCATGCATTAAATTTAAGTTCTTTATCCATCTTGAATCAATTATTGTGAGTGGAGAAAGGTGTGGGTCCAGTTTCAGTCTTTTACATGTGGATATCTGGTTCCCCCAGCACCATTTATTGAATAAGGAGTTCCCCCCTCTATGTATGTTCTTGTTTGGTTTATTGAAGATTAGGTGGTTGTAAGATGTTAGTTTCATTTCCTGGTTTTCTATTTGATTCCAAATGCCTATGTCTCTATCTTTGTGCCAGTACCATGCTGTCTTGACCACTATGGCTTGTAGTACAGTCTAAAATCTGGTATGCTGATGCCCCCAGCTTTGTTTTTATTACTAAGAACTGCCTTAGCTATACAGAGTTTTTTCTGGTTCCATACAAAACACAGAATCATTTTTTCCAAGTCTTGAAAGCACTATGTTGGTATTTTAATAGATATGGCATTGAATTGATAGATTGCTTTGCGAAGTATAGACATTTTAACAATGTTGATTCTTCCCAACCATGAGCATGGTATGTTCTTCCATTTGTTAATATTCTCTGATATTTCCTTTCTTAGGGTTTCATAATTTTTTTACAGAGGTCTTTCAACTCTTTTGTTAGGTATATTCCTAGGTATTCCTTTTTTTTGAAACTATGGTGAAGGGAGTTGTGTCCTTAATTAGCTTCTCATGTTGGCTGTTATTGGTGTATACAAAGTCTACTGACTTGCAGACATTGATTTTATATCCTGAGACATTACTGTATTTTTTGATGACTTCCAAGAGTCATGGTGCACTTATACAATAGCTTGTTAATTCATTGGTTGAGTCTTTGGGGTTCTTTAAGTATAAGATCATATCATCCCCAGCAAAGAGGGAGAGTTTGACCTTCTCTGATCCCATTTGGATACACTTTATTTCCTTGTCTTGACTAATTATATTGGCTAGAACTTCTAGCACTATGTTGAATAGTAATGGTGACAGAGGACAACCTTGTCTGGTTCCAGGTCTAAGAGGAAAAGCTTTCAGTTTTACTCCATTCAGTAAAATATTAGCTGTGGGTTTGTCATAGATTGCTTCAATCAGTTTCAGACGTGTGCCACATAGCCTGTACTCTTCAGTGTTCTAATTAGAAAAGGATGCTGGATTTTATCGAATGCTTTTTCTGCATCTATTGAGAGGATCATATGATCTTTGTTTTTGCTTCTTTTAATATGGTGAATAACGTTTATGGACTTGCATATGTTAAACCAGCCTTGCATCCCTGGAATGAAACCTACTTGATCATGATGTATGAATTTTTGATGATAAGCTATAATCTATTGGCTAAAATTTTGTTGAGAATTTTTGCATCTGTATTTATTAGTGAAATTGGTCTGAAATTCTCTGTTTTAGTTGGGTCTTTTCCTTGTTTTGGTATCAGGGTGACGTTTGCTTCATAGAACGTGTTGGGAAAGATTCCTTCCTCTTGAATTTTTTGGAATAATTTCTGCAGTTCAAGATAAACTCTTCTTTGAATATTTGATAGAATTCTGGTGTGAAGCCATCTGGATCAGGGTATTTTTTTGTCAGAGATTTTTTATTATTTCTTTGATCTCAGTGCTTGAAATTGGTCTGTTCAAGAACTCTATTTCTTCCTGGCTAAGTCTAGAGAGAGGGTGTTCCAATATTGATCCATTTCCTTCACATTGTCAAGTTTCTGGTCAGAGTTTCTGGCAATATTTAGGGATGATCACTTGTATCTCTGTGCCATCAATTGTTATTTCCCCTTTATCATTTCTGATCAAGGTTACTAGAGATTTTACTTTTCTATTTCTAGTTAGTCTGGCCAAAGTTTTATCTATTTTATTCATTTTTTCAAAAAAGCAAAGTCCTTGTTTTCTGAATGATTCTTTTGTTTTCAATTTCATTGATCTCTGATTTAATTTTCGATATTTGTTTTCTTCTGCTGGATTTAGGCTTAGATTGTTCTTTTTCTAATTCTATAAGATGGCTTGTGGATTTGTTGATGCTCTCACTTTCTGTTTTTCAAATGTAGGCATCTAAAGTGATAAATTTTCCTCTCAGAACTGCTTTTGCAGTATCCCACAGGTTTTGGTACCTTGTGTCTCCATTGTTGTTGAGCTCAAGGAAGTTAATGATTTCCTCTTTTGTTACTTCCTGCACCCAGCTGTCATTCAACAGAAGTTTGTTTAATTTCCATGCCTTTGTGTGGGATTGAACATTTTTGTTGGAGTTGAGTTCCACCTTTCGTGCTTTATGGTGTGAGAAGATCCAGGTAATACTTCAATTTTTTTGATTCTGTTGAGGTTTGTTACTTGTTCTAGCATATGATCAATTTTTGAGACTGTTCCATGGGGCGATGAGAAGAATGTTTATTCTTTATTTTGGGGGTGGTCTGTTCTATATGCGTCTATAAAGCACAGTTGTTGTAGGGTCTCATTTAAGTCCCTTATATCTTTGTTTAATTTCTGTTTAGAGGATATGTCCAGTTTTGTAAGAGAAGTGCTAAAGTTCCCTATTATTATGGTGTTATAGGATATCATGTTGCTCAGACAGAGTAAGGTCTGTTTCAAGAATCTGGGAGCATTTATGTTGGGTGCATAAATATTTAGAATTGAAACGTCCTCTTGTTGTGTTTTTCCCTTGACCAATATAGTGACCATCTTTGTCTTTTGGATTTTAGTTGCTTTAAATCCACATGTATCTAAAAATAAGTTTGCAACTCCTGTTTTCTTCTGAATCCATTCGCCTGAAAAATTGTCTTCCAACCCCTAACTTGGAGTTTTAGTTTCTCTTTTGAAGCTAGGTGTGTTTCCTGCAGACAGAAAATGGATGACTTGTGTTTTTTAATCCAGTCAGCCAATCTATGCCTCTTCAGTGGGGAATTCAAACCATAAACATTTATTGAGGTAATTGATAAATGTGGTAGTGTTCTATTCATCTTATTGAGTAAGAGTACACTGCTTAGTTTTATCTTTTGCAGCATTGTGGAAGTTAGGTTCTGTCCTTTAATATCTGAGTTCTTACTTTGCTGTTGATCCATTGCGATGGTTAGTGTGTAGAACAGGTTGAAGTTTTTCCTATTGAACTTATCTTGTTGTGGTGAATTTCCTCAATGTTTGCAGTTCAGTAAATGATTTGATTTCTCTGTCAATTTTAAAGCTTAGCTTAGCAGGATATAGAATTCTGGGTTGGAAATTGTTTTTTTAAGAAGATTAAAGGTAGATGACTATTCTCTTCTTTTTTTGAAAAGTTTCATTACAGAAGTCTGCAGTCACCCTGATGGATTTACCCCTGGATGTCAACTGGTGCTTAATCCTGGCATCTTGAAAGAATCTTTTCTTTTGTCTTTACTTTGGATAGGTTCATCACAATGTATTCTGGAGAAACTCTGTTACAGTTGAGGTGACCTGGGGTCTGATATACCTCTGAAAGGAGTGTGTCAGAATCTTTGGCGATATTTGGGAATTTTTCATTTATAATATTCTCTAGTATGGCTTCCATTCCCCTGGGGCATTCTTCTTCCTCTTTTGGGATACCTATAACTCATGTTAGTATGCTTTGTAAAGTCCCCTAATTCTGTCAGTGAACATTCTGCTTTCTCTCTCTTCTTTTAGCCTCTTTAACTGTCTGAGTAATCTCAAGAGCTTTGTCTTGTATCTCTGAGATTCTTTCTTCTGCATGGTCTAATCTCTTGTTGATACTTTCTATTACATCTTTAAGTTCCCTAATTGACTGCTTCACTTCCTTCAGCTCTGCTATACCCTTTCTGGATTCTTCATATCATTCATCTCTTATTTGATTCTGTTTTTGGATTTCCTTTTGGTCATTTTCCATTTTATCAGCAGTTTACTTCATTGTTTCCTTCATTTCCTTCATTGTTTTCATCATTTGTATTCTAAATTCCTTTTCTGTCATTTCTAACATTTCTTCATAGGTGGAATCCTCTGTAGGAGCTACCTTACAGTCCCTTGAGGGGTTGCTCTGGACTGGTTTTTCATTTTTCCAGGTATTTGCTGGTTCTTCCTCATGTGTGTTTTCTTTTATCTGTTTCCTTGCCCTAACTTTCCTTTCACTTCCTTTTCTTTCCTTCACTTCCTGTGTCTTTGGTCTAAGGTTTTGATGAGTCCTTTTGGTATAGGACCAGAAGGATGACAAGATTGAAGAGCAAGAAGGGAAAAAAAGATTAAAAAAAAAAAAGAAAAAAGGAAGGAAGAAATAAAAAATAATGAAAAGAAAAAGGAGAAAGGAGAGGGGGTGAGTAAAAGGGAATATTGTCAAAGAGAAGAGAGGTACAGAAAGAGAGAAACAGAAGCAATATAGGTGTATAGTAGGGTACTTTAACCCAACCTTAAAAACCCCCAACCTCTGGGGGTGCTGTATTGGGTGGTTCCCTTGAGGTCAGCAGGTATTTGCTGACCTGTTCAGACACAGTAATCTCCATCAAGTAGAGAGGAAAGACAAAAAGTGCTACAAATCAAACAAAAGCAAACAGAAAATTTTACAGGATAAAATTGAGGGAAAAACCAAATAATAGGAGTAGAAACACTAGTAAAAACGAAGTTCTAATTGTTAAATAAGGCAACAATGGAAAAATTATATTTAAACTAGAAAAATGAAGAAAGAAAAAAGTAAAAGAAAAGAAAAATCTATAGGGAAATGTTGAAATTTAAAAAAAAAGCAGCATATATATGTTACTGAATATTGTCTGGGCAACAGGTGATCTCCTGGGATATGAGATGTTAATCACAATGCTGATACAGCTATATGAGATAGAGACTACAGGTCTCTGCTGATTTCTCAAGCCTCTCAGGGTGGAGAGCCTAAATCTGTCCTCAACTTGCTTAAAAAGCACTTTAAACTGTTGACCTTGGCTAAGCAGAAGCTTTTCCATGAAAGCACTTGTCACCAGGATCACTCCTGAAGTGGCTGCCTGCTTACCCAGTGTGCCAAAATTGGTCTCACTCTATGCCCCTGAAGGCCGCTTACCCAGTGTGCACAAACTAGTCTCACTCTATGCACCTGAAGGCCAAGGCTGCAATGCCTCTCAGTCCTCACCTTAAGGATGCTCCTGCTGGATTCTCACTGGGCAACCTGAGAGCAGAGCTTGCCAGGGCATTTCTCCCATAATGGCTCTGCACAGCCCACAGTCGAATAGTATTAGCTCTGCCCGGCTCAGTGGTGCAGTCTGGGGCCCTAGACAATACTTAAAGTCCTCTGTACTTTCAATCAAGTTCTCCCAAGATAATTCAACTGATTGCAAAGTCCAAAAATAAACAAAACAGCTCAATTTGCAATCTGAGCTGTTTGGTAAAGGTAAGGCCTTTCCAGTTTGCAATCTAACTGCTACTGTACTTACAGCTGCTGATGGGATTAGATGAACAAACACATGCAAGCACTTTCCAGTTCTCTACTGCTTTTGTCCTCCTGATGGGGTCCAGAAGTCTCTCACTGACTCCCTATGTCCCCAAAGGAATGTTTCTGGGGAGATCCCACCACCCAGAGATGACTGGAGTAACAAATTCATCTCCAATCATAACTCAAACAGTGTCTTTGGCTGCTGGCAAAGGTAAATCCTCAGAAATGGTGTGAGATTTCATAGCTCTGGTGATTCTGAGTGCCACCAAATATGAAGCTTCAATGGCTGCTACGTTTTGTTTGTGGTACTCTAATAAAAATAATATATAACAATAGCTTGAATAGTACAAAAGATGATACATGGCATAGTTCAGTCAATACAGTTCATTAACGTTTCCTATGATTTACCATTCTGTGTTTTTTTTTTTTTTTTACATACCTGTTATTATCCCCTGTTACTATGGGATAGTATTCACATCCACCACAGCTGACTATAAAAAGACTGATCAGCATCCAGATTAAGTTCCCATGGTACAGATATTATTTTTTTGCAGTAGTTGATGATTTTACTGTACATGATTTTACATTTACCCAGTAATTATAATTCGTGAAGTGTACTTTTACCTCCAATACTGTTGCTTTCAATGCAATAGCTGTTTTTAACAGAGTAGCTGCTTTCAACACAGCAGCTGCTCTCTACACATGTGTGACTGGTCTGCATAAGTATATTGTAAGTATATTCTGGCACTAACCCTGTACCCTGTACAAATACAGGTGTATGTGATGAGGTTGGTGCAATGATGTCATCACTCGAGGTACTCGTACATGGGCATATCTGCACGTTGGCGGACTACCTAGAAATGCATAGAGGAGCAGTGTCTCGGTTCTAAGGCCATCAGAAATATGTTTTCTGATGGTCTTAGGTGGCCCCTGTGAAAGGGTCAACCCCACAGGTTGAGAACCGCTGTTATAAAGCTTCATGAATCTCAAGGTAGTTAAAAATCCTGGCTTGGGTTGTACTGAAAAGTTTTGCTTAGTCTCAAACTTTATTGTGGATAAAATCATTCTATGTGTATTTCTGAGCTCTACCTCAGAGATTATGAGCTAAAATATCTGAGTGAAGCATGGGAAATGACATCTTCCCATGATAGTCCAGTAAAATGAACTAAAGACAGAAAAGGAAAAATCAGAGCATGCATAGAAGATAAAATATAGAAGTTACACATTTGGAGGAATTAAAGGACATTAAAGCATTAAAAAAGCCCTGTAGAGTGGTGCAAATTATAGATGTAATGATCTCTAACTTGATCATGCTTTTCTATATTCATGCCTTTGAATAATTTCCTCTGATATAAATTTTAAGTTTGGCATTAGGACTTGCTTCAGCTAGTATGACAACACCAAACATGACTTAGTTAAAGACCTAAAAAGTATTTGTGCATTGGGAAATGACCTCACTTTTGTGCTCCGGGGAATCCCCAGACTATGACTGTGGAACAAGCTTAAGCTACCGTGCTGGCCTGCTCACCTCCATCCACAAAACAAGGAGCCGGCATGATCTTGAGGCCATTCTACAGCAACCAGCTCTGTAATAGATAATGGCACATAGATAGATCTGCACGGTAGTATTTGGAACTCCATAGCAGATAAAATGATTTACAGAATAAGTGAGCCAGTCAAAAAAGATGTTCTTTTAATTTAGGAAGTGAATGGCAGAAAAGTAAACAGCACATCATAGAGCCTTATAAGCTAGGAGTAGAGTGTCACAGAAAAGAAGGACAGTCTTCCAAAGAGACACAGTAAAAGTTATCGAATAATGGTTCAAAATTGGCCTGTGGTTTGAGCAATTTAAATTGGTGGGTATTAGAAAAATGATAAGAAATGGAATTAAAGTTTTTAGAACTGAAAGAAGTTAAGCATGGAGTGGCAACTATCTTTTGAAGACATGAGATAAAAATGAGATACAAAAAAGGTGAGATACTTCTAAATACTTAGAAACATCTGCAAAAAAAATCTGTTTTATTAATAATTTGATACTTCATTGAACTCATTATTAGCCAAAGGGATAGACTCAAGCTAGAGGTTTTTTTTTTTTTTTCCAGTGATATTTGACACCTTTGTCTATGATAAATCTTTGATATGATTTCCAGGACATGCTTGGAAAACAAAAGCATACTCACTATTGAATATATATTTAGTGCTGTTTCATTCAAAATTTCACTAAAATGCCAGGAAATTTGTGCCTTTGTTTAGTTGTTTTGTCAATTAAAAAAGGAAAACAAAACAAAACAAACTTCAGGTAAAATCTGTAAGGATAAAGAAAAGGTAGACAAGACAGGAGAATATTTTTTGTCTGTAGTGGAAGTCAACACAATTTGCAAATTACAAGACAGTGAATGAACCATAATTAACCTGGAAGTTTGGAGAAAAAAAAACTGAAAATTAATTTTTTGCAAAGTGGTTAGCTAGAAAGGAAGTAAATTTGCAATTCTGAATCCTGGTTATGATTAAGATTTAAATGTGCTGAGACCTCAGAAGATCAGAACTGAAGTGAAACAGGAATATTTTGTGTGAAATCTATATAGGAAACAGTTATGCTCCCAATCCCCTTCTACCTCTTCATCCAGGTGAGTGTTCCTCGCAGATTGTTCTAAAACTAGATTTGTAGGATTAATCACAACAGAAATTAAGAACACTTACCAGAGCAGAGACATCATGTAACCAGTGGTAGTCTACTTATTGAATGTCAAGCCCACCAACCCTCTTACTCCATCTGGCTCTGAAAACATTGGTAATTTTGAACATACTTCAAATCTCCATCCACCTTACCCAATGTCAGAGATTGGAAAATTTGTAATCTAAAATGCTTTCATTAGCATGCTTATGAGTTAATTAAAATGCTTAACTCTTGCTGAAAGAGAAATGGTGGAGGGCTCAGAATTTTGTGTTTCTTCAAAATTGGATGAGTTAGGATTGCATTTTATACTCAAAATGAACTTACATGTTTTATTCCACCTTTCAAGTTTTTATTTTTATTTTTTTTTTATTGTTGGGGATTCATTGAGGGTACAAGAAACCATGTTACACTGGTTGCATTTGTTGGGTAAAGTCCCTCTTACAATCGTGTTTTGCCCCCAAAAGGTGTGGCACACACCAAGACCCCAAATCCCCACCCCTCTCACTCCTTTCCTCTCTCTGCTCTTCCTTTCCCCACCCCTCCCTCATTCTTTCTTTCTGTTCTCCCCTTCCCTCACCCCCACCGTGTCAATAATTGTCATTAATTGCCCTCATATCAAACTTGAGTACATGGGATTCATGCTTCTCCATTCTTGAGATGCTTTACTAAGAATAATGTGTTCCACTTCCATCCAGGTTAATACAAAGGCTGTAAAGTCTCCTTTTTTAATGGCTGAATAGTATTCCATAGTGTACATATACCACAGCTTGTTAGTCCATTCCTGGGTTGGTGGGCATTTAGGCTGTTTCCACATTTGGCGATTGTAAATTGAGGTGCAATAAACAGTCTAGTGCAAGTGTCCTTATGATAAAAGGATTTTTTTCCTTCTGGGTAGATGACCAGTAATGGGATTGCAGGATTAAATGGGAGGTCTAGCCTTTGTTCTTTGAGGGTTCTCCATACTTCTTTCCAAAAAGGTTGTATTAGTTTGCAGTCCCTCCAGCAGTGTAAGTGTTCCTTTCTCTCCACATCCATGCCAGCATCTGCAGTTTTGAGATTTTGTGATGTGGGCCATTGTTGCTGGGGTTAGATGGTATCTGAAGGTGGTTTTGATTTGCATTTCTCTAATAATGAGGGATGATGAGCATTTTTTCATATGTTTTTTAGCCATTCATCTGTCTTCTTTAGAGAAGGTTCTATTCATGTCTCTTGCCCATTGATATAGGGGACTGTTGACTTTTTTCATATGGATTAATTTGAGTTCTCTATAGATCCTAGTTATCAAGCTTTTGTCAGATTCAAAATATGCAAATATCCTTTCCCATTGTATAGGTAGTCAGTTTGCTTTGGTTGTTGTCTCCTTAGCTGTACAGAAGCTTTTCAGTTTAATTAAGTCCCATTTGTTTATTTTTGTTGTTGCAATTGCCACAGCAGTCTTCTTCCTGAAGTCTTTTTTCAGGTTGATATCCTCCAGTGTTTTTCCTATGCTTTCTTTGAGGATTTTTATTGTTTCATGCCTTAAATTTAAGACCTTTATCCATCTTGAATCAGTTTTTGTTGAGTGGAGAAAGGTGTGGGTCCAGTTTCATTCTTTTTCATGTGGATATCCAGTTCTCCCAGCACCTTTTATTGAATAGGGAAGAACATACCTTTCCCCCAAGGTATGTTCTTGTTTGGTTTATCGAAGATTAGGTGATTGTAAGATGTTAGTTTCATTTCCTTGTTTTCTATTCGATTCCAAATGTCTATGTCTCTATTTTTCTGCCAGTACCATGCTGTCTTTACTTTGTAGTGCAGCCTAAAATCTGGTATGGTGATTCCCCCACTTTTTTTTTTTTTTTTGAGACAGAGCCTCAAGCTGTCACCCTGGATAGAGTACTGTGGCATTACAGCTCACAGCAACCTCCAATTCCTGGGCTCAAGCGAGTCTCCTGCCTCTGCCTCCCAAGTAGCTGCGACTACAGGTGCCCGCCACAACGCCCGGCCATTTTTTGGTTGCAGCCGTCATTGTTGTTTGGCAGGACCAGACTGGATTCGAACCCGCCACCTCATGTGTATGTGACTGGCGCCTTAGCCCATTGAGCCACAGGCACTGAGCCAGTAATGCCTTATTTAATACTTACATTAAGAGTTGTTTTGAAAGCATCCTCATTTCCTTATTTTTGTAATTCAAATTTGGAGGAGAGAATTTGTTTGGACATGTTGTTATAACTCAGTACATAAACCTAAAATAACAAAATGGGTAGAATTTTATCTTTCTATAAAACCTGGAATAGTCAGAATGCTATACACTGTAAATCTCCACCAACAGCATCCTTAAACGCAACAAATATATACAACACACACACAGCATAGCACATATGGACACAAGCTAGACATCCATGTACAGCCTATTGTGGTTTGAATGTTTGTATCCTCTCCAAATCTCATGTTGAAATATAATCCCCAAAGCAACAATATTAAAAAGTGGAGGCCTGGTTGCAGTGGCTCACATCTGCAATCCTAGCACTCTGGGAGGCTGAGACAGGAGGATCCCTTATCTCAGGAGTTCAAGACCAGAAAGAATAAGAGAGAGACTGGTCTCTTTTAAAAATGGAAAAAAAAATTGGCCAGGTGTTGTGTCAGGTACTTGGTCTCTCAGCTATTTTGAAGGCTGAGGTAGGAGGATCACTGGGACCCTGGAGTTTGAGGTTGCTGTGAGCTAGGCTGATGCCACGGCACTATACCCAGGTAACAGAGACTCCGTTTTGAAAAAAAGAAGAAAAATAAGTGGATCATTTAGGAAATGATTTGGCCATGAAGGCTTAGCCCTCATCAGTGGGATTGGTGCCTTATCAAAAGGCTGGAGGGAAATAAAAAGGCCTTTTTTTTTTTTTTTTTTTTTAGAGACAGAGTCACATTCTGTCACCAACGGTAGAGCTGTAGTGCCACAGTTCACAGCAACCTCCAGCTCTTGGGCTTAGGTAATTCTGTTGCCTCAGGTTCCTGAGTGCTGGGACTACAGGTGCCGCCACAACATCGGGCTATAATTTTGTTGCAGTTTGGCTGGGGCCGAGTTTGAACCCGCCACCCTCGGTATTTGGGGCTGATGCGCTACTCACTGAGCCACAGGCCCTGCCCTAAAGAGGCCCCTTTTCTCTTCCTTCTCTTCTACCACAAGAGGACACATAATTCATCTTCCCTGGAGCACACACAGCAATCAGGTGCCAACTCGGAAGCAAAGTTTGGGCTCTCAACAGACACCAAACCTACAGCAACCTAGATCATGGACTTGCTCATCCCCAGAACTATGAGAAATAAATTTCCACTGTTTATAAGCCACCCAATCAGTGATATTTTGTTAGCACAGCACATACAGACTACGACACAGCCCATGTCTGCCAAAGGATTATCTTTTCCCCAGCCATTTTCTTTGCCTGGCATAATCTTTCCCACTTTCTGTTTACTTTGATTTAATGATTTTACTAAGGAGCAAAGAAATAAGAAAATGAGAAATGACTGAAGAGATGAAATGGAACCTGATGCCTTGAGTTTTTATTCCTTGTATGTATAAAATACATCCTCTTATTCCCTAAATAAAGCTGAATTCATTTTTTAATCTTTTGTGTATATGTAGTGGGTAGAACAATAACCAAATTACCTGTGAATCTGAAATATATGTATAGTATATGTAACTGTATAGAGTGAACGCCTCTGTTGTCATAGGTGCTCTAATATTAAAAAAAGAAAACTAAATAAAATCATACGGAAAAAAATATTATTCAAATATCATTAAGAATCTTGACATAGTGAGATTATCCTGGGCTACCAGATATACAATCACAAGCATTCTCGAAAGTGGAAGAGAGAAGGTCAAGTCAGCAAGACAGGTTTGAAGAAGCTGCTCTGCTGGCTTTGCAGACCATGCGGCCACATGCTGAATAATGCAGGTGGCCTCCGGAGCCCGGGAAAGGCAAGCAAACAAATTTTCCCTGAAGTCTTCAGCAGAAATACAGCACCACTGGAACTTGAATTTTTGGACTTCTGACTTTCAAACTATAAAATAATAAATCTATTTTGTTTTAAGCCACTACATATTAGGTAATTTATTACTGCAGCAATATGAAACTAATACTCTCCTAAGAAGCATGTGTTTCAACACCATCCAGGTTAACATAATAGATGTAATGTTTCCATCAATGAAAATCCTTACTGACAGCTAAGGATTTAAGAGGCAATCCTAGGCACACCAAACAGACAACTGTAAATTTTTTAAAATTCATGGAGGGCATTCAAAAATACTTTCTCCACTCATGAGAGCTGCCAAAATCCTACCCATTTTTTTTGAATAGCTCCAATTTCTTTAATTGCGGCTGTTCTCCCCTCACCTCCTAGTTACAGCCTATCTCCAGCCCCCAAGAGACTTCACTACCTGCTGACTGATGATCACCCCCCAGACTTCAGCTTCCCCTTTTGACACTTCCTCATGAATCTTGTGTGAGTACCTTCTATGATGTCCATATAATGATGAAAGCATGTAACTGCATTTTTAGAGCATACTGCCATTGTTAAGCAGAGAATGATTCCATATTAATATGAAGATAAAACCCAGCCTCTCAAAGTTAAGAGAATTTACACTTGTCTCCATTTCTTCCCAAAACTCCACTGAACTACAGTAAATCAATGTTTAAAGTTATAAATATCCTATTACAAAAAACATAAGAATATATAACAATAACATTTTGGAATCTAGAAACAAATGAAATTTTCTTTCTTTTTTTATGAAATTTTCTTAGTGATCATCATAACTTATCATAAAATACTTTGGGAGAAATGAGAGAAAGGAAGAAGAAGAAGAAGGAAAAAAAAAATCTGATTGACAAAACCAGCAAAAAAAAACTCAGGATTCCAGACACCAGGTACTTCTGGAAGCAGGGATGATGGCAGATATAAAAATAAGTTTGATCAAATTTTGTTTAAGAATAATTAAACTGGCTCAGTGCCTGTGGCTCAATGAGCTAAGGCTCCAGCCACGTACACCTGAGCTGGCGGGTTCAAATCCAGCCCGGGCCACCAAACAACAATGACGCTACAACCAAAAAATAGCCGGGTGTTGTGGCGGGCGTCTGTAGTCCCAGCTACTTCCTTGCTTGAGCCCAGGAATTGGAGGTTGCTGTGAGCTGTGATGCCACAGCACTCTATCCAGGGTGACAGCTTGAGGCTCTGTCTCAAAAAAAAAAAAAAGAATAATTAAACTTATATGCACCTGAGGTTCAAAAAAGAGAAGGAGGGGGATAAAACCAGGGAAAAAGCAGCTAGTCAGAAAAGTCTAAGGAGACACAACAAGCAAATGTATTATGGTTTCCTGGATCCAATCCTGGCACAGAAAGGGGCATTAAGTAGAAACTAGGAAAATCTAGATAAGTTGTGCTCTTTAGTTAATAATAACACATCTATAGTGGTTCATTAGTTGAAACAAATGTTCCATGCTCATGCAGGATGTTACTATAGGGGAAACTGGGTATGGGATAAATGAGAACTCATAGAACCACCTTAGCAAAAGTTTTGTAAGATATTGTATTATAAAACAAAAATTCAAATTAAAACATAAAAAGCTATGACTTATAATAGCCTCAGAATGGAAGAGAAGATGTCAAGCTCATGAAAAGACACAAGATGTTATTAAGACAACAGCACCTCGGATCAGTGTAGAAGAGAAGGAATGATTGAAGTTCAGACCTGAGCACCTCCCTAGAAACAAAAACAATTGGATTTATAACTCCTGGCCAATAGCAGGGTAAATTCCAAATGGATCACTACTTCAATGTCAAAAAATAGGCATCAAAGTACTGGAAGAAAATTGGAGATATTTTTTGTAAGAGAGGTAAAAAACAAATCTTATTAACTATAACTCAAAATCCAAACACATAAAAGATTTATAAGTACTATATAAAATACATAAAACATAAAAATAAAGTCAAATTACATGAAGAGATTAAAAAATACTTTAAAAATAATAAGATCACAAAGGAGAAATAAAAAAGGCAAATCACATCATTGACAGTAAATTAATTTACATAATATATTTATTTAAATACTAGACACGAATAGGAAACAATCGATAATTAAATAGAAAAGTTGGGGAACAGACATGAAAAGAAAGTTTATAGAAAAGAAACATACATGTCTTTCAATATAAAAATGTTTTCATTCTTCATAAGAGATATTATGCCTATTAAAAATACACTAAGATACCTTTTATTCACCTGTTAAGGTGACAAAATCCAAAGCTTAGTGTGTAGTATGACTTTGGAAATAATTATTAAAATTGCAAGTGTTTGTAAAATTTGACCTAAAAATTGCATCTACTGGGAATTTGTATAGCAAATTTTCCCATGCATTAAACAGCCTATTAAAAGGGTTACTCATTTCAGCATTACTATTGTCATAAAAAGAGATAGGAATTAATTAAATGTCCATCAAGAGAGGACTCATTAAATAAATAATTGCACATAAAAAAGAATGAAGAAGCTCTTTACATACTGATACCATAAAAGACACAGTTGTTTCATTAAGTGAAAAAACAAGGAAAATATTATATTCTATATTTTATATTTAAAAGGAACAAAATGAACTTTAATTTGCAGAACAAATTTATAGGACTTATAAAAACACCAATTTTTAGAGTTGAGGACAAGATACACATAGGAGAAATAAAGGAGTAATGTTTGCATGATAAAACTTTTTATACCAGTTTATTTTTGAAAATAAGTAAATATATTAATTATTCAAAAGAATGGGAAAAAAGGCATCATAAGGAAACAAAAGCTCTTGCAAAAATATATATGCATACACATATTCTAATACACACAAACACATGTGTACACTCCATAGACACATCAAAGAATAATTTTACAAATCCAATCTTTAAATCTCAAAAAATAAAGGAAAGAAATAAAACAAAGAAATAAGAGATACACAAGATGGAAAAGAAGAAAATATCAAAGGACTATTTAAAGACATCATCCCAAAAATGAAATAAAAGGATTTCACATGGAAAATTTTCTTATGATGTTCACCACTCTGAATAAAATTATGTCCACCGGGAGGCATATTAATTGTATCATTTTAGAATACTGTGAAAAGGATATGTTTCGTGAAAAATTAATAAACACAATTAAAAAATAAATAGGTACAATTGAGCGCATAAAGAAAAAGAAAGACACTGGATATACTAATAATTAGATCAGAGTAGAATGAATTAAGAAAATGCCTTCTAATTTTTGAGGAACGTAGAATTCCATACCTAGCCATGTTTTCAATCAAATGTGAGGGTGGAGTAAGGACATTTTCATACCTTGCACATTATTGTAGGAAAGCAATTGAAATAGATGTTCTGAGGGCAAAAAATGCCATAACGTAATTTTAAAAAGAGAGAGAGAACTGGGTAGCAGATGATCTAACTGTAGAGGAAGTTCAGAAGAATTCTCTGGTTAATGGTGATGGGAAATGAGAACAGCCAATTCAAACTGGCACCGTTCAGAGGCTCTCAGGAAATAACATAACATTGGTAGAATGCCTGAAGCTTATGACTGTATTTGCAGGAAATATGAACAACCGGAAGACAGTCAACGGATGAATTAGTGATGAGTATTTTAAAAAGAATATTGACACCAGGGCTAACAAAACCTTGGTAGGAAAAATAATTATATTTTATTACATGGATGATACTAGCCTTTAACAGGTGTCATTTATGTAAACAGTAAATTTAATGTGATCAAGATTATTACTCAGGCATTTAAAAAATTGCAGGAATGAGAGCTCTGCTATTAGTGCTGAGTAGTGGTTGGTAAACCAAGCTAAACCTTCCCTTAAACTGCAAGGGAGGAACTAACCCTAAAAGTAAATACACCCTAAAAGTAAAATGTCAAGAAGTGAAGGGTGTAAGACCTAAATGAATTGAAAACAGGTTGACTGTGGAAAGCTCTGATGGGATGGGGAAGGGAAACTGCTGAATTAGTTGATAAACTTCATGGAATTATTTCCTAATCTTTAATTTGCATATATAACTTCCATACAAATGAAAGGTAACACAAACAGAAACAAAATAATTACGTTATAAAGTGGAAATTTTTCATTCGTTCAAAGATCATAAGAAAGTTCCTTTTTTCTTTTCTAGAACAGTCTTGCTGTGCTAGAGTGCTGGACTGTGCCTCAGCCTAGCTCACAGCGACCTCAAACTCCTGGGCTCCGGCAATCCCTCTGCTTTCTGAGTAGCTAGGACTACAGGCGCCCACCACAATGCCTGGCTACTTTTTCTATTTTTAGTAGTGATGGGGTCTCGTCTTGCTCAGGCTGATTGCAAACTCCTGAGCTCAAGCAATCTACCCATCTTACCCTCCCAGAGTGCTGGGATTACAGGCAAGAGCCACAGTGCCTGGCCCCATTTAGATTTTTAAATATCAACCAATGTCTCTACTCTCACTGACTACCATGAAAAGTTTGGCATGGACAGTTTAAATAACAATGAAACATTGCCTTCATATGCAAATCAAGTTAGAATGGATTGATGCTCTGAAACTGGAGTTTACTTCCTACTCATGTTCCTGAAATAAAGTACTCATAAATCACAGACAAACTCATGGGCCCCAACTCTCCACTGGAGTTCCTAATCTAGGTAGCCTGTGATCCCTATGCCATGCAGAAGTATCCTCTATGGCTTTTGGGGACCCAGAAGGTTAAGATATAAGGCTGACTTAGTATCTCAATTGACTTTGCCCTGAGAGTATCACTTACCCTGGGTTTATCGCCCATAATTTTCACCAATTTAAATACAAACTCTTATAAACTTAATTCTCTAGTCTGCAGGGTCATAGATGTTTGCAATACTAACTTTTCCATCAAATTTTGGAAAAAAAACAACCTTAGTGGTAAACAAGTGAATTAATATTTTTTTATTGTTAATCTACCAGTGACTTCATAATATACAAATAAAAGATAAACTGTAAGTATTCTTAGGATACTGTGAAATATCTCTTTACCAATTTCCTTTGCTACATGGTCTCCTAAAGAATACATTGACATAATTTTGGAAAATATTTTTAAGCTGACAGTTAAAGTAGGACATGCACATTAATTAAATTATGTAAAATTTATGTTCATAACACTATTTTGAATTTTAAATTTTCATCAGTGAAAATATGCCATAGTGGTCCAGCACAGTGGCTCATGCCTATAATCCTAGTACTCTGGGAGGCTGAAGTGTGTGGATTGTTTGAGCTTGGGAGTTGAAGACCAGCCTGAGCAAGAGCCAGACCCCATCTCCACTAAAAAGGAAGCCGAGCATTGGAGAGGATGCCTGTAGTCACAGCTACTCAGCAGGCTGAGGCAGGATCTTTTTAATGTGTATAATAATCTCTTTAATTTGTATTAAAGAATCTAAGAGTTTGAGGTTACTGAGAACTATGATGACACCATGGCACTCAACCCAGGGTGACAGAGTGAATCTAAAAAAAAAAAAAATATATATATATATAGTTAGAGAGTCTTAGAAAATTCCACATATTTTATCCAGTCCTCATCCAACAGATACCTCAGTGGCAACAGAATGCAATTTTTATTATTTTTATTTATTTTGAGACAGTCTCACTCTGTCTTCCTGGATAGTGCCATGGCATCAACATACTCACAGCAACCTCAATCTCTTAGGCTCATGAGATCCTCTTGCCTCAGCCTTCCAAGTAGTTATGACTACAAGCTCCCACCACATGACCCACACGATGCCCAGGTAGTTTTTTTTTTTTTTTCTATTTTTTAGTAGAGATAAGACTCTCGCTCTTGCTGAGGCTGCTCTGGAACTCCTAAGCTCAAGGGATCCACCATCCTCAGCCTCCCAGAGTGCTAAGATTATAGGTATGAGCCACTGCACTGGCCAGAATGCAATTTTTAAATAAATTCATAAAAACATGTGGTCAGCTGGAATTCAACTTTCCATAAATGCTGATTGAGTATTCAGTCACTATTGTAAGGATTGGAATACAGTAGTAAACAAATATTACCAAACCTTGACCTCCAGCAGTCTACATTCCACTGACATTATCTGATGTTTTGAAAGATTGCATTTACTGGTCAACAGATTATTCAATGAGATACAAAAATAGTGGGAAAGAGGAGACTAAAAAGAAAGAAGGAAGAGAAAAGAAAAGAAGGTGCACAATATCTGCCCATGTCAGCACAATGATTCACTTTCTCTTGTCTTGACTTGTCAGGGGTGGGTGGAACCCACAACTTGTATCTTTCCTTAACCATGCAAGCCAAAAAGTTTGGAGAGAAAATATGCCAGGTTCAGTTTTTTTTAGAGATAGAGTCTCACTTTTTCGCCCTCGGTAGAGTGCTTTGGCATCACAGCTCACAGCAACCTCCAACTGGGCTTAGGCGATTCCCTTGCCTCAGCCTCCCGAGTAGCTGAGACTACAGGTGCCCGCCACAACACTTGTCTATTTTTTTGTTGCAGTTTGACCGGGCCGGGTTTGAACCCCTCACCCTCAGTATATGGGGCTGGTGCTGCCCACAGTTTCAGTTTTCGATGGATAAGTTTGAGATGCATATTAAATATGCTAGAGGAGATGTGGAATACCAGCTAGAGTCCGACATTCAGGAAAAGGATTTCTGCAGAAGATAAAATGTGGAAGACAGATGATAAAGCACATGGCTGTTCTGCCATGAGCACAGTGAAATTTAGGATACAAACACCACTGATACCTCCATCCTCCTCTTCTTTCTCTTCCTCCTCCTCCTCCTTTTGTTTTTCATATGGCTATCAGATAGGCCCGAGTTAAATTACAAACACAATTTTCTTTGTTTCTCTACCATTTCTTCAAGGCCCTTTAGTAAATAAAGCCTTGCTTCTTCCCACAGCTGTGTTCTTTCTTTGCTTATCCATGGATGTACACATACAAACTGCGGATTTCCTCTACTCAACAGAGCGTGCAGATCGCCTTAGATTTGGGGGATCACCAACCTTATCTTCTGCCTTTACACAGCTGCCTGACTTAAATTTGACTCATTAACTTCCATTATGTAAAGACCGGTTCAAACCACTTGAGAATAAAAAGGGTGACAAGGTCCTTCGTGCCTTGCAAAGTTCCTCTGGGAGGTACGTAAGTGACTGCATGGTCTCCAAGTGTGGAGTGCAAAGAAGACTTGGTCAGATCAGAAAAATATTATAATATGGAAAATATTAGACCCCTTTAACCATGTACACTGAAGCCTGAGAGTGTTCAAAGACTCGTCCTTCTATGGAAGGAAACCCTTGTCCCATCGTAGTTACGTATTTCTTTACAATTCTTACTTACAATTACCATCCACAGCATATGATTTCATGTGACACCTGCTGTCTCTCTTCTTAAGTCCCTCCTTCCACCCGCCTCATAACTTCTCACAACCCACTGAAACTTTTCTCCTTTGCTACGCAGAATACCAGGCTGTGCCCCAGACCATCACACCCCTCAGCAAAGAGCCCTGTGGAGTACCCCATCATGAGAAAGGTGCCAGGGATTATAAATAGCAAATACCATATCATTTCCTGACATTCGGTTGTTCAATTCAAACACTGAGAGACAATAGTTCAGATTTATGAAGAAGTCTCCTCTGGCCTTCAAAAGTACACTTTCAATGCTGTAAGAAACTTGTGTCTTAAAAACCTTCAAATAATCCAGTTTCGGTATTGAAAAACTGGAGACTGAAGAGGTTCAGCCCGAGCAATGTGTGAAAAAACTAAGCTAAAATTAGAATTTTTGCTTTTACATCTGTATTGAAAGAATTATTACTCTTTTAATAATATTATGAACATTTTACTAACATAATTTATCTCCATTGCCCTTCTCTTGATTCGTTTCTGTTGATATACGACACACTTGCTCAAATTGCTAGAAATAAATTATGACAGTAAGCTATTTCTAATTATTTCCTCTGATTAAAGTTCAGATATGATAAGGAACCCATCCCACATGTTGCTGTTAAATTGAGAAAGCTGTACTTTGTAATTAATCTCTTCCATTTAAAAAAAATATGTACCTGAAATTTGTTTCCTTGGAGTCTCAGCTTGCCTGGGCAGAGAAGACGAGCAATTATCTCTCTCTTCTCTCAGCTCGGCTCCCGCCCCAGCTTTGTTAGGTTCTTTCTGGTCGTTATCTCTCCCTCTGGACTGGAGCTTCTGTTGAAAGCTGGCTCCAGTCAGCCATCGTCCCCCAAAAGCTATATTGATTAGTTTAAAGTAAGCACATCAAATTGTATTAAAAAATCAACACAGTGTACCCCACATATGCATAAATGTATCCATGACAATAAAAAAAAATTAAAAAGGGCAAAAAAATATGTAAACTGAAGTTTGCATTAGTATATATGAAGTGCTTTACTTTTTTTTTATTTCTCCTTTCCTTCTTTCTTACTAATGCATCAATTGCCATACCCAGGATATCCTAGAAAAAGTAAAGTACTGCTGTCATCAATAAAGACTAATACATGTTCTATTTGTATATGGGAGGATACAGTGGAGCATCTGTAAGGGACGTTTATAATCAGAGGCAAGCCCAACGTGTGTTTGGTACATCTGCAACATTTCGGCTGCTCCATTTTGTTTTGTCCAAGTTGTTACCAATTTCTCAGTTGGTAGTAGAAAATACCTTATTATCCTATGCAGCCTTATTAATATATACCAATAGTTCTCAAAATTTAAAAGCCAGAGTGGGTTTTTTAAAACAGATTCCTTGGCCCACCACCAGAACTAATAATTAAGTAATTCTGAGAAATGACCCAGCAATTTACCTCTCAAATAAGTTTTCAGGTGTGGCTAATTCTGCCAGTGGACTACATTTTAATAGCCATTTTTATTTTATTTCTTAAAATCTAATACACTGAGTTTCTTTATTGCTTTTGATCAATAGTATATGATAAAAATAAATATTAATTTTAAATATGAAGAGGGAATCCAAATTTATTTCTAATCAGATGTGTAAGTTTTTCTTATTTTTTAAAAATAATTTATAAATTCTCTATAGTTTACTATCATACTCTGCCACAAAGAGTTTACCATTCATTATTTTACAATGTCCGTACCTGTAACTTTTGGATTTTTTTTGAGTGTGTCAAGTAGCAACTAAGATGGTAATTTGCAGGTATGAACTATTAGAAGTTGCTATGGACTGCCTCTTTTAAGAATACACTTGTTGCCTCCAACTGCTACAGATGCTCCCAATGGACAATCTTCAGCTGGTTCATAAATTCAGGGTCACCTTTGTCCAATATCATTCCCTTTCAGGGATGGCCCATTTGTATTGACTGATAAAGGTAGAGATATAGCTACCTGGACATTTTAGTTTAATGTGTGGCAACTGTCTAGCTCTTGAAAACACCAGTACACCTTGGGTTCAGTCAAAGCTGTTGTTTAGGCTTTCGTCACAGCATAGGTTCAGGCAAATCCCACTTCTTTTCACTTGCTTCCATGGATTGTGGTCCCAATGACAGTACAAAAAAAAAAAAAAAAAAAAAACAAATGAACAACAACAACAAAAATTTAACATAACAAACTCTAAGAGTCAGCTTCTTTAAGAAACTAACTTTGACAGAGTGATACCGGAATTTCAGGTTCTTGGTCTTGGTGTTTTGAAGAATAAATCCACGGACCATAGATCAGTGGTAAGACAGAATTTATTTACAGAAAAGAATACAAAAACACTAAAGCTCCGGTAGAGAGAGAGGACTCGAGTCGGGAGAGAAAAGCTCTCTCCGTTTCTCTCCCGGTCTCCCCACGTCTTGGGGTATATATAGGTGCATGGGTTCCTTGGCCAGGAAGTGATGAACACAGTCTCTTCTGCTGAGGCTTCACGGAATTGAGGCCTAGGAAACTTACATGAAATTGACCTAGGCATAGGAAATGGAGTTTCCCTTATTCAGTCATAAGAGCAAAGGGAAGGAGACACCAAGGCGCTGGTGTCTCCCCAGCAATTGACTGGCCCATTTGGACACTGGAGCCTCCGGTGGTGGTCGGAGGCTCCCACTCTTGCCTGTCAGCCAGCTCAGCTCTGCTTGATACACATCCTGTAGCAAGAGGTGAAATAAGTGTCCATATAATACCATAGAAGAGACTTTGGACAAGGTGAAGGACGTGAAAGATCACTGGTGAAGGAGGTGCATAAGAAAGAGACCAAGGAATCACAGTATGAAAGAAGAAAGTAGCCAGAGGCAAAATCTGCTCATTAATAGTTATGACAGGGGTCATGGACACTCTGTGTTGTCCGATTCCAATGATAAAATCCATACCATATGAATTAGGCTATACCTCCATGATAGACTTCTGCTGTATTTTGAACTTGAGAACTTGTGCGATTAAGTTCTCATAATCCGGTTTTGATGCCTATAAAATGAGTATAATATACTTTCTAGGTAAACTCAGGATGACTTTTGAAAATTAATTATTAATTATTATTATTATTAATAAAATCATTAATTAATTATTATGGCATTATCATTAGCACTGCATATGGAATGAGTGGGCTCAGGTCCTGAGATCCCTGAGTTTAGGAAGCTCAGAACACAGGGTACCCTACAGTGATATTCAACTTCCTTTGCCTACTACCCTTAGAACCCCAGATTTGCCAGCAAAAAAGTAGGCTGCCCATGAAGGCATGCAAACTCATTGCTACTGTGGGATCAGTGAAACTCATAACCTAGATGGTAGAACGATACCAGCATCCTCACTGAGGACAGGAGGTAATGCCTGTTGAACGGGCCCATATCACTAGGTTAAACTAAACCAATCGTCTGCTTTACCATTTTCTGTGTTACTTGGGCAAGCTATATACCATCTCTGTTTTTCACTTTTTGCAGCTGTGAACTTAAAAAAAGTTGAAATTTATTTTAGGCCACCTCCTAATTCTAAACCATGGCTGTGGTAACAAGGCTTTCAAAAGTTTCCTTCCCATATTGCCCACAGCTCCTGACCTCAGAGCCAGGCCTTTCTTCTTCCCCAGGGGTGTCTCTGATCCACAGCATAAGATATCAATGGAAATCCTCTGATACTCGCACATACTCAAACCAGAATGAGGGGCTACCCTTGAAGAATGGAAATGGGACCCAATAGGCAGATTATCTATTTTTCTTCTTCCCCAAGATAGACTGTTCTGAGATGCACATTGTAAGTCTCCTGCATCTCATGTATTCCAGCACTGGTAATCAATAACTGATTTGTATATACCCTTTCCCTTCTTCTATTATTGCTTTTAGCTCCTTTGGGTCACATTCCAGAATAGCAGAGGCCAGGTGGCTGCACTTAATCATCCGAATCTGATAGTAATTACCATAATGAATGATCAGCCAGAATACAGTCAGAGAGCCTTGCACCAAAGGAGCCTGTGGTGATGGATAGCACACCAGCTTGTTGCTTTATTCATACTAAAAATGGGAAAAAAAAAAACATAAAACAAAGTAATTAATCCTGAGAAGGAGAATTTAACATCAGTTGGCCCCCCGATCTTCTCTCTCTCTCTCACACATACTTAGTGTTCCCTTAATCAGCCACCACATCTAAATCAGTTCAAAGACCCAGACTCCGTCAGAAGTATATGTCATATATTTCCCCCAGACACTTCCCAAGGGGGACTTAACCATTAGAGTATTTGTGCACTTGGAAAGTGTAAAATGCCAGGTTTTTGTTAACAAATGTTGGAGATGGAGACTGAGCTAAAATTGGTAGTAGAGGACACTTAGAATGGAAAATACTTAAATAGATAAGTTACAATGTACATTAGCAGGAAAGTGAAGTGTACGCTAATGTGAGGGCACTCAGGAGAAGGCAGGCACAGAGAAGAAGGACAAAGATATTTTATTTGTTTATTAAATAAATAATGTTTAAATTCCTGCTATAGGCCAGACTGCAGAGTGGGGACTGTAGACACAGTGGCAAGCAAATACAAGCACACGTGCATCTGGGACTTACACTCTATCAGAGGAGAGACACAGTAAGCAAATCTACGCATAGAAAGGAAAATAGAAAATTAAAAATCTTCCTGGAAGGGAATTCCTAAGTGATATGAAGACAAAGAAAGCAGAGTAACAAGCAGAATATGTGCGTTTCCTGTACTATTTTGGATTGAGTAACCAGAGTGTCCTAGAGCAGATGCCACTGAAAAGGACAGCAACTAACTCTAAAGACTTTGTAGCCAACTTAGCATTCAAGAAAGAGCCAAAGTATCAGGGAGGCTAGAAGTGAGTGAGCTCAGAGAATTCAGAAACCGTGTCATACAGGTAGTCACGGGTCAGATTACAGAAGTTTTGGGGGCCATAGAGAAGGCTTTGAATTATTTTAAATGTATCGGATGCTATTAGAAGAATTTGAGTTTCATTTGATTAGATAAAAACATTACAAGTATAATTAAGGATAGTCTTGAGGGTGAGAGTGATGGGGGGAGAAACAGGGAATGAAGGAAGTTGAGATCGGTTGGGAGATGTTTCTGTGATCCAGGGAGACACGATGTCAGTCGGACCAGAGCTGCACTGCTGGACACAGTAAGAAGTGATCATGTTCTGGGTATAGTTTGAAACATCACGGCAGAACTAGAGAAAGAAAAGACAGAGTAGAATGATAGAGATCAGAGGCTGGAGAGGATAGCGGGGAGGAAGTAGAGAAAAGGGATGGTTGATAGGTGCAAAAATATAGTTAGAGGGAATGAATCAGTTCTGGTATCTGATAGTACAGTGGGGTGACTATAGTCATCAATTACATATTGTGCATTTTAAAATAAACAAAGGGATTAAATTAGAACTTTCTTAACAAAAAGAAATGATCAGTAGTTGAGGTGGATTACCCAGTTACCACAATTTGATTATTGTACAATAATATGTGTACAATTACACATATAAAAATACACATACAATTCATCAACATATAAACTATTATGTACCTATAATAATTAAAAATATATATATTTTAAAAAGAACATAATGGGCACATCTCTTGGGAAAGAGACACAATTACAAGAGAGACTTTACCTAACAACCTCAATCAGTTATGTAACCTAGTTCTTTGTACCTTCAATGAATCCCCAACAAACACAACAAGAACATATGTGACCATAGAAACTTTTCCTGGTGAAATATAATGGTGAAGACTCAGGGGAATGGAGTGTACTTAGAGATAATAATCAGGAATTTTTTTCTCACATGTAAAAATTTAAATGCCAGGCCAAGTGCAGTGACTCACACCTGTAATCTCAGCACTTTGGGAAGCTGATGTGGGAGTACAGCTTCACATGTATTCAAGACCAGTCTGGGCAACTGCAAGACCCTGTCTTTAGAAATAATTTTTTTTTAATTAGCCAAGCATTTGCATATCTATACTCTCAGCTCAGTTATATGAGAAGTTGAGGTGGAAGAAACCAGGAGTATGAGTTTGCAGTGAACTATGTTGACACCACTGTGATATAGCTAAGGCTGCAGAGTGAAACCCTATTCCAAAATAAATAAATAAATATCCATGATAATTTAATATGGAAAAATATAAGTTGGTGATGTTAATTTGGTGATGATAAGCATAGAGATGATATTTGTAGCCATGGGCCTGGATCAAATTACCCAAGGAATGACTGTGGATGAAGAAGAGAAGAAAAAAGGATAGAGCACTGGGTAATGTGAACAGTTAAATGTCAGAAAAAAGGGAAAAAGCTAATGGAAGGGACCAATTGGGGGCAGTCAGCTGTGTAGGAGGAAACGGGGAGCTGGTAGGAAATACATAGACAGCTTTGGAAAGTCGTCTCCCCTTCCACATCAGGGGTTGCATGTGAGGTATTAATGTTGGAATAACATGTGGGTGCAGTCTGTCTTTTAGCTAAACGTAAGAGAAATTTGGTCACATCCAGGATGAGATACAAAGGGATTGACAGATATTGATGATGTAGAGATTCAATCTTAGACTTTGTGCAATTCTGTAAATGATTTCCAATATCCTGAGACTGTCAGCGGTGATGATCAGGATCTCAGCAGTTCCATGCAAAATATAGGAATGGTGTTTCTCTAGTAGATACAGAAAAGTTTCTTTTGAACCCATAAATGATCTCTATTTCTCAGAAGCAAATCAGGGCAAGCTAATCCTAGCAGTATTTGTTTTTTGTGTAAACAATTCTATATAAAAATTACATTTTGCTTTCTCTCAGCAGACAGTTGCAATTGTTGTCAGAGGAAATCAAGACAAACAGAATGTGGCTGCCATGTATAAGGTTGCATGAGGAATTCCCACAATAGCTGTTTGCTATAGGCAACGTTTTATAGTCTTAATTATACCACCACTGGAAAATCGTGGAATGTATATACAAATTCATTCAGCTCATTTGTTCTTCACCCTCAGGTACAATATTGTAAACAACTGTATTTGAAATCTGGACCAGAGTTTTATTTTACATCAGTGTTGACTTATTCCTAGTAACATGGACTTCGTTCAAGGAGTATGTTATCATGAATAATATTCTGGAAAGCCAGAGTTTTAATTTCAGCAAATGCCACATATTTTATGGCTTCAAATGCTATCTTTATTGTTGCTGAATAACTTAGTAATAATTATAAAATGTAAACTTTATAATTCACGATTACTGGGAAGATATTTTTGTAAACAATCTGCTAATTACCTCCATAAAAATTAATGCAAGTGAAGAAAAAAAACAAAAGTATGGACAGGAAAGCCACACAATATTTTGCTTTATCACTAAGCAAAAGTCTAGTCATCTCTGAGAAATATACAGGTTCTTTACTTATTTTGAGTGGAAGGAAAGAACTAAATAAAGCATTTCATGATGGATGTAATGAAGTCTAATTAGAAAAACAGACGTACGGATATGTTTTTCCATCTTTGATTTTCATATCACTTTGGAAATCTAAAATGACTCTAGTAGTGCATATTAGATTCCTTAGATTTCTTATTTTTCAGATATCAAGTCAAGGTATCTGAAAAATAAGAAATCTAATGAACACATTAGTGAAAGCCTGGCTTTCAGGGGTTAGGACTGAAGGCCACAGAGAGCATAATTCCACTATTGACCACTTGGGTGAGACTTTCAGAGTTTATTCTGTTCTATATCCTTTCTATGTTACATGTTTCTAAGGAACTCATAAATTAGATAAAACTAAACACACTGGAGAGGAGGTCTGACTGTCTGCCTCTGAAAGACATGCCCATTTTCAATAGAGCTTAATATACTTCATCAGATTCCATAAGTGACTAGGGGAAGCCAGATGGACTGGCTTTAACATTGTTAAAATGTTTTGACAATCAAGGTTCTAGGAAAGAAAAATATAAGACTGAAGCACTCTATGTATTTATTAAGAAAGAGATTTTATATAGAGAGATAGTAAATGATAAGAATTCATTGGGAGAGTCAGAGTAATTCGTGTGAGTCTGGATTGCGCAGATGACTCCCAAACCCTCACAACTCATCTGCCGGGAAGCTTCCACCACTGAAGCCACCACCAAAGCTCTGAGCTGAGGATCATACTGCCAGGGTTACATTTCAGACAGCAGGAGCTGGAGTCTAAGAGTCACCATCACCAGATATGTCTTTCAGTCCACAAAACTGGAACCTGAACCCTGGTACCTATGATGACCTCCTGAGGATGAGGAAGCCAGGGAAGAGAAATTGGGACATCGGTGAAGCATCATTTCTCACCTCCGTGATATCGTGATATCATCTACCAGCAGAAAACATCAAAGGGCAAGAAGATGCCTCATTCTTATTTTCCAGACCCCATACAATTGGATCTTTCTAGCTGAAAATTAACTAAAATTCAGAACCTTAGCTACAAAGCAGTGTTGAAAATGTAAATTTTAATTTTTCAACTTCTGCATTAGAATGGACAAGGAGTAATGCAACCTTCAAAACCTATCACAAATACAATTTAAAGACACATTTCTGTGAATAAAGGTAGTATAGTTTTAATTTTATATAAAGGTTTTATAAGAGGATGTTCTTCCTTCTGGACTGTGTATGTATGCTGAAAATGTTTGCCAAGCTTTTCAGATAGTCATCCTTCTCAAAGGCTTACCCAAATTTTACTCTACAGCAGAGTTTTGGAGTAAAGTAACATGACACATTCTGTTTCTTCCAGTTCCTAAATCCTTGACAAACATTATATAAACTACACAAGTGACTTACTTTCTCATATTCCACGACAAGCATAAACATAAGCCAATCAGACACATGTATTTACACTTCAATAGTGGTGACAGCATAAACCATGAAAGTTGATTTTTATTTTGAATGAGTGAATAATTTTTACTGATACTTAAGTCAATGAATTTGACCTTCCAAGAAAATAGGATTTGCCATAGTCAGAAAAATTTCCTTCATCTCATAAGGTCTATTAAGCCCATGGTTAGCATTTGTCTCTTTCAATATATCAATATTATACAAATATACCTTGAAATAATACTGTGAATTGGCATCCAAAATAGATTTATTTCCTTATTTAATTTACTTGAATAACAGTATCAAGACCTTGAGCTTTACTATTATTTTGCCTGATATTTTCATATGTAGTAAATAAAAATTCTGTCTTTATTTGAATTATCAGTTAATCATGAGAGTTTAATTCTGCAAATGGAACTGACAAAGATACTATAAGGCTTAAATAGAGGTGAACATCTCTTAGGGATAAACAAGAAAGGTGAATATACTCTTGGTTCAAATGTTTTATAAACTGGTAATTCATGAAATGCAAGAAACAAATATATATATCTACCATTATCATAGAAAAATATGCATTTGAGTAACAGAACTTGATACAACTTCTCCTACTGTCTCACTAAAACTGTTCTGTCAAATTTTGAGAGTCTGGGAGGAGTTTCTTTTCTAGACAGGTCAATGGAACTGTTCCTAGAGAAACACGCATGCTGCATATATGTGGGGCGTTTCGTTTTGTTTCTGTATTATTTTGATTTTGCCTCTCCAGTTTTGATCTCCTCTCTGTGATTATAAAAATCCACTCTACTCACCACCATTTATGAGATCTGGTGGAGGGAAATCCTCGCCCTTTCCCAAGGAAAGATGCTCACATGTTTGTGCTTTATTTTGTCTTTCTGCCACTTAGGTCACAGAAAAGTGTAAATTGGTATATAATGATGTGAAGAGCCACATAAAGGAGGCAAAAGCACCCACAGTGTTCAAGGACCAGAGGGATGTGACAGCAAGGATGACTGATGTGTTAGCAAAGACCCAGAGCTGGTGAAGGGGAGGCCGGCTCTTCACTCTGTGGTCAGCGGCACAGGCCTTGCCTGCTCACCAGAGTCCTCTGTGCCCTGTTTGGTCATTCTGTGGTCAGCGGCACAGGCCCTGCCTGCTCACCAGCCTCATTGTGCCCCATTTGGGTCATTGTTTCCGACTGTAATCTAGTCTCTAAATTCTTCCTCCTTTCAGAGCTTCTTCCCCAAGCCTTCACAGAGATTCTGTGAGTAGTTACATCCCTCACTAAATTTCTCCCTTTTTAAAATCACAAAGAAGCAATTTTTGTTTTAGGGATTTCTGCTTGCACTCAGGACTACTGACTAGTACAGAAATAGGCTAAATCACAATAGTGCATGTAATTTGGGGAAAAAACCCCACAGGCCATCGTAATTTTCATTACATTAGTTTCTTAATGGTGCTGTAATAAATTACTACACGCATAATGGCTTAAAATGACAGAAATTTATTATCTCATAGTTGTGGACATTAGGACGTCTGAAATCAAGGTGTTCTCAGGGCCAAACTCCCTCCGAAGGCTCTGGGAGAGAATTTTTCTGGCCTCTTCTAGCTTCCGGGGGCTAATGGCATTTCTCGGCTTGTGGCAATATAACTGTGACCTCTGCTTCCATCTTCACATGGCCTCTGAGTTTCTGTCATTTTCTATCTCTTACAAGGACACCCTCATTGGATTTTGGCTCACTCCCATCCACTATGATTTCATACTATCCTTTCCTAATTACATTTGTTGAGGCTCTACTTCCCAATAAGGTCACACGGTGACATTCCAGGTACATGTGAATTTCTGGCGGACACTATTCAACAGACTGTAGTCATCTTACATAATTTGGCCTGAAGACTGGGAAAATGCAATTGAAGGCATAGTAATCTGCCACCCTATGCGTGCTTGACACAATGGTCAATTAAATTACGTCCTTGAAATGGAGGCAAGGCTTTGGGGCCTTCACTGGTACATCCAAAACACAAAGTGCATGAGAAAGTCAAGGACTATAGGAAAGGGCAGCTGCCTTACAGCACTCAGTGTCTTCAGAAAAGAGAATCACAAGGTCAAATCTCCAAATATCTATTATTTTGGCCCAAGATACAGAGCAGCCCCAAGATTATGTCTATGTTAACAGATTTGCCCAACTTTCAATGTCAAAAGACAGACATCTTGAAAATAAATTGTACACTCAATTTTATCCTAGAAATAACAACGTTTGGCATTGGGTGAATTCACAGCTGTTCAAGGATTATTATGTGAATACAATGGCACTGGCAGGGAAAAACCCCAGAATGGGGACAGACACTTGCCCAGCAAAAACAGCTCTGTCTCCCATTTCCCTTAAGAATTTTTTCCATGCAGATGACTCTGTCACCTTAAAAGAGGAAGCCAATTTTCTCTTCTCCATCTTTGCCCTCCACATTGTCTCCAGACATATAATCAGACTCATGTCACAGCCTGTTCCCAAAATACTAGAAAGAAAGTTAGAAAGTCATTTTTAGAGAAGCTAAGAGGCACATGCCAAATATTCTTAAACTTTGCTAACTTTGTATCAGCAAACAATTGGGTAACCATTGGGAGAATTAATTTAATGGCACTATAAGTGGGGAAGAATGCAATGTTAGATGAGACTTTAATTTTAATATGGGTGCACTGACTGTAGATCTCAGGATCAATGGATTACCCTGAGCCTTTGAGAACAGTTCTAATGGTTTTCTCAATTGAGTAAATGAAATCTTTATTAAAGAGTGCCCATTAGTGAAAAGTTGAGATGTCGAGACACCAGAGAAACAATGCAGCAGGTGTAGAAGAAGGAATCTAGATGCTCCATGGAACAGGAATGTTAGAGCAGATTTATCAGTTATGGCCCACCCATTGCCTCCATGTCATGCTTTATTGAGGCTTTGTGAAAGGGACTCTTGCTAGAAACACAAGTAGCTAAAAATTATTTCATTGAATATGTGATTTTTTGGCTTAAGATGTTAGATATGCTTCAATGCTACAGTTGAAATGGGCTCCTTGATTTCAATATCCAGAAAGTTAACAGGTTGTTGAGTCAAAAAAGATTTGTATTAGTAACTACTTTAGACATCCAAACATCATAATTATCACCACCTTTTAACCCCCAGTTACTTTTATGGCAAGCTCCTCAACTGAGCTTTAATATAGAATATATGCTAGAACCATGTTGTGTTTATACAGCTTTGCATGTTACATTTACATAGCTAAAAATTCTCCAGATGAAATGTGCAGAAGTCGTCAGTGGAGAATCATAATTTCTCATTTAAGGGAACTAAATCCCTTAACAGCAATAGTACCCTTGAATTTAGAGGAGTTTAGGTACTCCTGAGGAAATCTATTAAAACAAAATCACATATAAATGCAGAGAATATACTTCCTGGCCTTCTCCAAAGGATCTTGTCAAATTTTCTACTGGGCACCAGCTCTAAATTGTTACTAGTTCCTAGGCAAACAAATAAAGTAAAACTTGAATTTTTGCCTCCATTTGCCTCATGTTATACCCAGTGAGACACTGAAGTGGATTACCCAGAGTTGGAAGTGGACCCAGGGGGAGGTTTTTGGGTGCCTAGTGGGAGGATCACTGGGTGAATATCACCAATATCACGGTGCCCTGACCATGATAACCAGTGAGTTCTCGGTGGATTAGTTCTCGTGAGAATTGGCTGTTTAAAGAAACCGGCCCTCCCTCCTTCATCTTTTCTGTAGTTTCAGCTCTTAAGAGTCTCCTCTCTCCTGTCTCCCACTCACTTTGGGAAGTGCCTGATTCCTCTTCAACGTCTGCCTTGAGTAGAAGCTCCCCAAGGCTCCCCATCCAGAAGTGGATGCTGGTGCCAGGCTTCTTAAATAGTCCACAGAACTGTGAGCCAAATAAATCTCTTTTCCTTGTAAATTACCCATCCTGGATTATTTCTTTGTAGCAATACAAAACAGACTAAGGCAGACACTGAACACAGCCTCTGTTTGGCTTCTCCGTTTTCAGAGTATATGTTTTCTGAAAGTAATATAAGATGTTGGCAGAATCTTGAATAAGAGTTATTATAGAAGAAGGAGCCAAGCTACTCTAGTTCATCTTCTCCTAAAAGATAGTAAAGGGAAAGTTGTATCATGGGAAAAATCAAAGAGACAAGTGCCACCATCAAAGACTGTAAAGATTAGGAGGGAAGATTTATAAGACAACCCGTCTAACTCTCTGAGCTGGCCAGGTTCGAAGATAGATGGCTCTTTGAGAACAAATTATTGTAAGTTTAATTAGGTGGAATTTCTGATTGCACCTGCTGTTCCAGATGTGAAACTGCAGAAATCAATAGAGTAGAAAAGGGCAGATGAAAGTTGATATGTTTCCACTAGGATGGAAGTGTTAGTGTATAGCTTGCCGTCTCTACTTCGTGACAGAGAAAGAACCTAGTGTGAAATATGTACCAATTTCTGGTCCATGGCTAACAGATTGGGTTGTTCTAGAATTCAGAAGGAGCTAGAAGCTCCAGAGATAATGCAAAAAGATGTACATCTCAAGACAAGATCCAAACTCTGGGAATATTCTGTCCATGGACATTTACTGAGGACCCCACTGCAGAGGAAGCCATTAATGTACAGGAGTTCAAATGACACAGTCAGAAAGTTGGTGTGGCGTCTTCTGCCATGCAGCGCTTCTTTGCAAGGCTTCCACATACAACACCCAGGGAAAGAGCATGTACACCCTCACTGCCAGATCACCATTCATTTGCTTTCAGTTTTGTTCCCTTCTCTAATTACCTGTTCTAAGATCTCCCAACAATTAATGTCCAGTTAAGGTCAGGCAACAAGAGGTACTGGAGGGAGATTGGACGACAAGGGGAAAGAAAATAAAAATGAACATGTGTATCCCTCTCTCTTTCTCTATTTCCTGCGGAATCCACAATAATAGATTCATCTTTTCTGTAGTTTCAGCTCTTAAGAGTCTGGTGGTCCTTCCCTACCTCTGCCTGCTCGAAGGGTGGTACTATAAACACATTCCCACCTTGCCAGTGAAACCCTGTGTGGCTTCAGGCTCCCCCAAAACCTTTGTACTAAGTTCCCTGTACGTAGCACAGGGGTGGTTTTAATTGATCTCCCCAATAGAGACTCTGCCTTGCTAACCAGTTCTTCCTGAAACCCACAGCTCTGGAGCCATGGTATAAAATTGGTGCTGGTGGCAGCCTCCATTGTTACCACATCCATGGCTTTTCTTTCCCCACTGGACTGTTCCTGTGTTTGAAATACTGGTTGCCCTATGTCCCTGTTTTGTAATCCACTTCCTCAACCTCATTCTCCAAGTCTTTAAACAGCTCTGTGATGGCCTGATAACTTTCCCATAAGTTTGTTTTAATAAATGCATTCTGGAATACATTTCTGAGGCTTAAAATTAAGGTTGGTGGTGTAGCAGAAACTAGACCCAGAAGTGGCTGTCTGGTGGCCATGGAGAGATAAGCTGCTAGGACAATGCTTCCAAGAAAAAAAGTTTTCCTATCAGCTGCAAGGAAGGAGGATAGATGTGCCAGGGCCTCTTTCTATTGGGCAGGCCCTCCCAATAACTGAGCATGGCTAGAGTCCAGGCCATGTCCGCCATATGTAAGATTTACTTATGGATAGACTATGAACTTGACCTGAAGGCTAGCCAGGACCTTTTCAGGGCCACACCAAGATTGAAGCTCTTGTTTCTTAGTCCTCCTCCTCCTCTCTTTTCATAGGTATCAGAGCTACATCATGGTCTGCAGATGTTGCTGGGATGCTCCTGATCACATTCCCTTTATCTTTCCAGCTGTCTCCCCTCAGTTACGCTTGAAAATACTTGTACCTAGGTGTGTATTTTCGAGGTAGGAGACAGATGATTTCATTATCAAACAGATGATTTCATAGAGAAACTTTGGGTCCCAATAAGCCACTTGTATTAGCCTAGATTCTCCAGAGAAACAGAACCAATAACAAATATATATGTAAATTATAAATACACATGCATGTGTTTATATGTGGATGTATGTACTGAGAGAGAGATTTATTATTGAAAAAGAAAAGAAATACAATAGTAAAGACAAAAAAAAGAAGGGAAAGGGCAAATATAGATTAAAAGATAAAATAAGAAAGAAAAGTTAAGAGATTAGCTAGAGCTTCTACAGTAAAAGAATAGGAATTTCATGACAAAATAGAAGAAATAAAGGGAAATGAACTGTCAAATAAGGAATAAAACAAAGTATCACAGAACCAAAGGCACTGAGCTTCCAAATATAAAGGTACATTTGCTGACTAGCACAGCAGATGACACAGGTCCACACCAGAGCCCTTGATGGGATCTTAGAACACTACGGGTGTGTTCGCAGAGGAGAACGAGAGGGGAAGCAAGGGAGGGAGGGAGAACGGAAGGAAGGAAGGTCAGTGAGTTTCAAAATCCATATTGTGTTTGGATTAGTTCTCAACAGCCACATTGAAGTTAGAAGACAAGGCAATATCACTATCGCATTTTAGGGAAAATGTATCAATGTATCAAAAACAATCTCTCAAATCTCTCCTTAGAAATTGTCTTGAAGATGTGTTCTAGCAAAATGAAAAATTAAATCAAGAAAAAGAAAAACATGGGACTCTTCTCCAACACAAGAGAAATACACCTAGGAGAGACTTGAAGGGAATCCACAAGGGGTGATCAGTGTAACTGCCATGATGGTGCTCTGAGGACCGGGGCAGCAATCAGACTAACAAATGTCAGAAGGACTCTGGGACTGATATGTAAGGAAAACATAAAATTGGTTAGTGAACTTGATTTTTTTTTAAATGTGCTATGCTTACTTTTGGTGGGTGAATTATGATAGGCACATAACAGCGGTTGAATAATTAAAAAGAGAAAATGTAAGATAAACTTCAAACTTTAAGAATAAAAAAGTAGAAGAAAGGTAATGAACTCAACACCTTGCACAGAGTAAATGCCAAAGTGTTTGTCACTATTGCTGTTATATTAGAACATTCACCTGTTAATATTTTCATATTTTTTAAAATTTTCATTTTGTTGTTGTTGAGATAGAGTCCCAGCCTATGCCCTGAGCAAAGTGCACTGGCATTGAAGCTCACTGCAACTTCAGACTCAGGCTGTGGGCATCTCGCTGCCTCAGCCTCCAGAAGCTGCTGGGATTACAGGTGCTCTCTGCACAGCCCGGCTGGATTTTTCAATTTTTTTTATGAGTCAGGGTCTCACTCTCGCTCAGGCAAGTCTTGAACTTCTGAGCTCAAGCAATTCTCCCCGCTTAGCTTCCCACAGTGCAGGGATCACAGGCATGAGCCACCATGCGCAGCGATATTTTCATATCTTAATAACAACTGGATGGAGATAAAAACAAAATCATAACACAGCCGAGTTGGAGGATGAGGGAGGCAAGTGCATGTGCCAAGGTCAGGTATAGGAGAGCAAAATGAGCTCAATCAATATCCTTCCTTTTCTTTTTTTAGTTTCAGAATGTTATGGAGGTACAAAAGCTTTAGTTACTGCATTACTTTTGCACAGTTTGAGTCAAGGTTATAGTTGTGTCCGTTCCCCAGATGGTGTGCGTGGTACCCGTCACTCTTAATAGGCTGTCAACTCCTCGCTTGTGAAGATGTAAATAAGAAATAGCAGCAAGAGCTAAGGTAAGTGCTTTATGATGTCAATGCTAAAAGAAACCAGCTCAATGAGATTAGGGTGGGCAGAGGAAGGGCTCGCTGAAGGCAGGCTGGGAGAAAAATGAGCTGAGACTTTTGTAAGGCACCCTATATAGACACTTGCGTTTAAGTATTTCTCACTTTAACAAAAGTACAAATTTAAAATTTGTTAGTAAAACAAAATATAGGCTAAGAAAATCTGACATGTCCCCCTCAGACCTGAGACACATGTGCCTGCCCCAGACAGAATTATCCTGTGGATCCCGGACCCTTTTACCCAGAGCAAGGATCTGTTGACCCAGCAGCAGTTTGCCTCTGAGACCTCCCCCCACCCAGTCTCCAAGGCCAAGAAGCGCTTCTCCCACAGGACGTAATCTTTCTTTAGACATGTTAATACATTAATTATGTTACAGCAAATCTTCCAAGTGAGCAAGTCATTCTTTCTTGAGTTAGTCTTTGCAAGTCTGTGTTCTTAATCCTATGTGGCAATGTCCAGACTTTAACTTTCTAATTTCATTTGCTTTATTTTAAGTTTCTTGAGTACATTTCCCTCTACCCCCTCAAAATTAGAAAAGGTGGAAAACACGATTCAAAAGTTTTAACCTTCCTTGCCATTCCTATTGTCTTTACTCCTTAACTTATTTTAAATATATTTAATTGTGCTTCATAAACTATACTCTATGGAGACAAGGGCAAGGTATCTCATGTCTATGTTTTTTCTTCCCAACTATAACATGAGCAATTTGAGTGCTTAGAATATGCAATACATCCAGGTTCATGTGGTGCCATGCTTAGCACCTGTATTTTTAGGACATTCTTATAATGTACGCACTCTATTCAAAGTAGATGTTAATTAATTGATGAAGATTTTTTTTTAATATATTTTTATAATTGTCAGCTGAAAACTTCATAGATTCAATTCACAGCAAATAGCATTAAATCACTTTGGGATTTATTATCTACAAATGTAATAGATATACCATAAAGAGTGTAAAAAATTAGTAGCTTATGAGCTCTAGTGAAACATAACACTTTAAGAACTAAACTGATGGAGGGCAGAGCAAGATGACTGACTGGAAGCAGCTTCCTAAAAAGGCTCCTGTCCAAAAGGGAAGATAACCTCCAGAAACTGCGCAATTAAGCTGAGTACTGGGAGCCCAGCCAAGAGAGAGAAGTGATTTCTGCGGATCCCCTCTTCTGAGACTGGCTGTGACCCCAAGAAAGCAAGCTTCAAGTACAAAATTCATCTTAAAGGAAGAGTGTCCATCCCCTCCCCCAAGAAAGCTCTGAGTTTCTTGCTTTTCTGTTTCCTTTCTTTTTATTCTCCTCGTTTGCTCCTGTGAGTTTTCTACAGACAAGAGGTGAACTGTGGACCTTTTGTCTCACCCCTCAGAAGAGTGCTGTGGGAAGTGAGGTGTGCTTCCCCTGAGCACCCCAGTGTGACTCTGTAAACTCTATTGCTAGGCAGAAAAACTGAACTAAAGTTTTCCCCACCATTCTGAACTTACTGTACACCCTTCCCCCCTTACCTGACAAACCAGAAGCCTAAACCCGGCTGAGACTGAGGGAGGAGGTCCCTGAGCAGCACCCCACCCCTGCCTGCCGGAACAAGCACCCCTGTGGGAAAAGACTACGGGGGTGTCACGGCGAGCCGCCCTCCCCTCTGGCCAAGGAAGCCACAGGCGAGTGTCTGACCCTGCGCCCCGAGCTTGCCAGGCTTCCACAGGCCCGCCATCTACTAGAAACTCTGACGGCAACCGCCAGGCCTCCACAGGTCTGCCCCCAACCAGGAACTCCTCCCCTGGTGACCACGCGGGCCCCGCAGGCCGGCCCCTGGCCACTAAATCCCCTGGCAATTGTGTGGCCCCACGCCCTAGCTTGCAGGGCTTCTGCAGGCCTGCCTTCTGCCTGCAACTTCCAGGCCTCTGCAGGGCGGCCCACGGCCAGAAACACTCCGGCCACTGCCTGGCTCTACGCCCATGCTTGCCAGGCTTCCGCAGATCCGCTTTCTGCTAGAGACTCTGCCAGCGACCGCCAGGTTTCTTCAGGTCTTCCGCCAGTCAGAAACTCCACTGGCAACCACGCAGGCCTCTATCTGGCACCCGCAAGGCCCCTGCAGGTCCGCCCCTAGCAAGTAAATCCCCTGGCGACCATGGGGCTCTGCGCCCTAGCTTGCAGGGCCTCTGCAGGCCTGCCTTCTGCCAGTAACTGCGACTGCAACTGCCAGGCCTCTGCCGGCCCAACCCAGGCAAGGAACTCCTCCAGAGACCACCTGGCCCTGAACCCATACTTGCTGGACTTTGGCAGGCCTGCCGTCTGCTACAGACTCTGCCGGCAACTGCCAGGCCTCCGCAGGTATGCCCCCAGCCAGCAACTCCCCCAGCAATTGCGCAGGCCTCTGCCTGGCTCCCGCAGGGCCCCCGCAGGTCTGCCCCTGGTCAGGGACAGTACCAGCGAATGCTGGCCTCCATCTGGCAACCACGAGGCCTTTGCAGGCCAGCCTTCCACCAGGAACTACACTTGTGACAGCCAGACCTCTGCAGGCCTGCCCCTAGCCAGGAACTCCTCTGGCGATAGCCTGGCCCTGCATTCCACACTTGCTGGGCTTCTCTGGTATGCTTTCTGTCAGGGACTCTGCCTGTGATCACCAGGCCCCCGGCCAGGGTCACTCCTGGTGACTGCGCAGGCCTCCACCTGGCATCCACGTAGCCTCCACAGGCCAGGCTTCTTCCAGGGAGCCCACCAGTGACTGCTAGGCCTCTTTGCAGGCCCACCACCAGACAAAAACTTCCTGGACTACTTCACAGCCATGCTCCCACCATGTGAAGGCCCAGACACAATGGTGAAAAACAACCATAGGGCGGAATCAATGGAAAAACTCTGGCAATATGAATAATCAGAGCAGACCAACCCCTCCAAGTAACAACAAACCAGACACAGCACAAGATCTCCTGCATAGGCAAATGGCTGAGATGTCTGAAATCAAATTCAGAATCTGGATTGCAAATAAGATCAGTGGAATGGAGGAAAAGATGGAATTAGAATTTCAAGAAGTAATTCAAAAGATGACCCAAAAGATGTCTCAAGAATTCAACGAATTCAAAGGCAAAATGACCAAAGATTTTG
>CAUYON010000783.1:0-24299 GCA_963573935.1 Arctocebus calabarensis
TGCAGCCCTTAAAGATCTGAGAAACGAAGTAGAATCCCTCAGCAACAGAATGGAGCAAGCAGAAGAAAGGATTTCTGACATGGAAGACAAAGCTATCGAACGCTCCCAAACTGACAAAGAGATAGAGAAATGGAAGGCAAAAACAGATCATTCTCTCAGACAGCTCTAATATAACTCGAAGAAAACCAACATTCGCCTTATAGGGATACCTGAAAACAATGAAGTGGCGTCATAAGGCCCAGAGTCTCTTCTCTATGAGATTATGAAAGAGAATTTTCCAGACATGCCAAGAGATTCTGAAATTCAGATAGCAGACAGTTTCAGAACCCCAGCACAACTCAACCCGAATAAGACATCCCTGAGGCACATTATAATTAAGTTCACTAAGTTAAAATGAAAGAGAAAATTCTGAAAGCAACCAGATGCAAGAAATCTATTACCTGAAAGGGGATGAATATTAGAATAATTGCAGATCTCTCTGATCAAATCTTTCAAGCTAGAAGAGAATGGGCATCTTCTTTTAATCTCCTAAAACAAAATAACTTTCAATCCAGGATCCTGTACCCAGCTAAACTAAGTTTCATCTACAAGGGAGAAATTAAATACTTTAATGACATCCACTTGCTGAAGAAATTTGCTATAACTAAACCAGCTCTCCAGGATATTCTCAAACCTATCCTCCATAATAACCAGCATCATCCTCCACCATAAAAGTTTTCTATCCAGAAACTTCTTACCAAATTCAAACTTCCAAAGTGACGAAAGGATTGAAAATGTCCACTAGATTTTCTACAGATTTACCAATATGTTCTATTAATATGAATGGCTTAAATTGTCCTCTAAGAAGGCATAGGTTGGCTGACTGGATACAAAAACTCATGCCAGATATCTGTTGCATACAAGAATCTCACCTTACCTTAAAAGATAAATCTAGACTCAAGGTGAAGGGATGGTCATCTATATTCCAGGCAAATGGAAAACAGAAAAAAGTAGGTGTTGCAGTCTTATTCGCAGATACAATAGGCTTTAAACCAACCAAAATAAGGAAGGATAAAGACAGTCATTTCATATTTGTTAAAGGTAATACTCATTATGATGAGATTTCAATTATTAATATTTATGCACCCAACCAGAATTCACCTCAATTTATAAAAAAACCCCAATAGACTTGAGTAACTTGATTTCCTCCAGCTCTATAGTAGTTGGAGATTTTAATACTCCTTTAGCAGAGAAGGAGTTGTGACCCAGTTCCCTACAATGAGCAGATGCACCAAGGTTTTCATGTCTCCTCAGCCAGGCCACTGCACTGTGTCACCAGCTGGCAGGGGAAGCTGAAACCTGATGTCCTTGGGTGCTTAATCAAAGCTAGGAAGTGTCAATCAGTTCCGCCCCACCCCCAATTGATGTTGCTTCCACTTAAATTCTTGTGGAATTTGTGTTTCTGTCCTGGCTGTATTCCACCGTGGGCCAGGTGCTGTTTGAATTCACAGAAACTGCCACTCAGCCCTGCCCTGTGCTGCTGCCACTGTGACAATTCTCACAAAGCTGGTATCTCTGTCTCCACTGTACTTTGTGTTGGGGCAGACACAGTTAGAGCTCACAAGGCGTGTTCTGTTCCTGCCCCTTCCTCAGCTGCTGCCTCAGCCATGCCTGCTTTTGTCCCAGCTATGTTCCACTGGGGGCTGGGGGCATCTTGGTCTCACAAAGGCAGCAATCACAAAAGCAGCAATTCTGACTCAGCCTCACCCTGGGAGTCTGCTACCATATTCTAGTCTCCATCCCAGCCACACCCCCACTCAGGCGGGTACTGCCTCAGGCATAGCCTTTGCTCATGGGGCCTGCGTTTCCATGGCTGCCACCAGAGTAAAGGCCTGGATCCCTCTGATTGCTAAGAGAGATGGGAAATGTTTCTCCAGAATATCACCAGGGGTGTGAACCCTATTGTTCCTGATGTTGCAGCTGCCACTGCTATGCTGTGTGTCAGAGCACTGTTTCTCCCTCTTCTGTATGGCTCCCTCACCGCACAGTTCCTGCTTTACACCTGTGCTGCTGAATCAGCACAGACTTGTAACAGCCCACACCTTGTCCAAACCTCTTGAGAAAATGCTCGAATCTGGACTCTGCTAGGGAAAGTCTTCCAGACCTCGGGGAGGGAGTGGAGAGGAGTGCTGGGAGTTCAGAATTGCAGGTAGAGTATATGTTTAGTTTTATGCCTTTTAGGAGAGTGCCCTGGCACACTAATGGGTCCTCTCTGGGGAAGGAGATCTGGCTGTTAGTGTCTCTCTCCTGTGGAATAGAAAAAGAAGAAATATGAACTCTGCTTGCTTGTTTCTAGAAAGTGCACTGCGAATTGTTCTCATGGGGGAGGGGACTCCCATCAGCTTGGTGTTGGGTTTTGTACCTATTGTTTGTTTCCTTGAGGTCACAGCTCACCTCAGCAGGGGTGATATGCATACTTCAATCTTCTCTCTTGGCTCAGCTCCAAACCATCAGCTTACTTGAAAAACTTCTGTCCTTTAACTCTCCCTCTGGATGGGAGCTTCTGTGGAAAGTTCACTTCAGTCAGCCATCTTGCCTTCCTAGTTTACTTATTTCTTAGTTTTATCTTAATTCCTTAATTTTTGTCTTTAGCAAATACTATCCTAATTCCTTAATTTTTCTCTTTAGCAAATACTATCTATACTTAGTATTGTAAAAGAGATAGATTTTGGAAATTTTATAGTTGATTAGAATGAAATGGAGAGCTAAGTAAACTTAGTCCCATAGAAATAAATAGCATACATTTAAAATAATTATTATTTTTGTGTGCATTTGGTGCTATATCATTAACTCTTAGATGAATCTTCCATTAAAATTTTACAAATACTATCTCTCTATCCTGTTCTGTAGATTTTCTGTACTTTATACTTTGCCATTAGAGATAATGTCTGTTTATTAAAAACTGTTAATATTGGTAGCTTATAATAATAATCTTTAAAATTAAAATGCTACAAGGTTTTCTAGTTGTTGTGTGAGTTTTGTATATCATAGAAAAACATCCTGTTGTCTATGTATGAATACTATAATTTTAGTTAAGATGTTTGGGTATAATTTACCACTGTATTCAATAAATTTTAATTGAAGTTCCTTTTAGAAGGGTGTGTGATTTGATTTTCAGGTTTCTTAAATAAAGAGAGCCTCAAGGAAAGTTAAGAGCATTACTCCTCAACCATTTCATTATAGCCAAAAATGGAGAAGTGATTTTGTAAAAAAAAAAATGTGGATCTGGCTTGCTGGCTTGTGCCCTATGAAGTGAATATATATATATATATTCACACACACACACATATATATATATGTGTGTGTGTGTGTGTGTGTGTGTGTGTGTTGGGCTCATCAGGGGGCCATGATTCCTTTGTTGAGGTTCAGTTGTCTACAGATAAAGAGAAAGTGTGCCCCAAGATAGGTCATACCCCTAGCTTCAACTGCACTTGATTTAGATTATGAGATTTTGAACATTAGAGGCAATGACATTAGATCAACTTTTGGGCAACTGTATTGAGATGTGTAGTCATTCTCAAAGGAAGTGAAAGGAATTTGCATATGAATAGGAAGTGGGTCATGGGACCAAAGTGGGATGAACTGTGGTTGGCAGAATTTGGACCCCCCCATGATACCTGGTCTTGGTATCATGCTTGCAAATATCTCTGGGTACAGAGACAGGGGAATTTTGAAGGTATAATTGTGTTTATAATCAGTGCCATTCAATTGGAAGCTAATGCTTCATTGTAATGTTAATTACATGAGTCCTTCAAAGCAGAACTCAAATGAGAACACAAAAAAATTAGAAAAATGTACCAGAAAGAAGGTGGAGTCAGAGAGAGCCAAAGCATGGGAAGGTCTTAGTCAGTCATTGCAGACTTGAAGTGGAGGGGACTAGATAGAAATTGAAAAGATATCTGGGACAGATGATGACGACGAGGCTTGAGCTCAAGAATTCCACAGCAGCCTGGGCAATAGAAAGACCCTTGTCATTACTAAAAATAGAAAAATTAGGTCTCCTGATATGGGCCTATAGAGCCAACTAGTTAGGAGGCATGCCTGGAGACCAGAAGTTTAAGGTTGAAGTGAAAGTGAGCTATGATAATACCATGGTACTCTAGCTGGGGGTGACATAGCAGGACTTTTATTGACAACAAAAAAGAGGAAGAAGAAAATAAACTGAAAAGATAATACTTTCTCCTGCAATCTTAATGAAATTATGGTCTTAATGAGATTAGAAATGATTTATCCCCCAGAGTCTCTAAAGAAGAGGCAAGGCCAACAGAAACCCTCATTTCAGCTTACGAAGTGCTGAGCAAAGTGCTAACTTAGACCACCAGCATTCTAACCCTACAGAACCCTGAGATGATAAATAGGCATCATTTTTAAGATGATAAAGTTATGTTATTCTATTTTTTCAATTCTCCTTTTGTGTCAATAAGGCATACTTGAAATGATTTTCTCCCATAGGATTTGCATAATTGTGAGAAGTACTTCTTTTTTATTTTATTTTTTTGCAGTTTTTGGCCAGGGCTGGGTTTGAACCCACCACCTCTGGAATATGGGGCCGGTGCCCTATTCCTTTGAGCCACAGGTGCTGCCCTATGAGAAGTATTTCTAATTAAAATTTATTTTGTATTTACAGTTGGAAGTTTCTCTTTCCTTATTTCTTCTAATTGGATATGTTTGGTTTATGAAATCAATAGTGTTAATTTTTATTGTATTTGAAATTACTTACATTAGTTTTTTCATGTTTATATTGAAATTTCCAGGGATGCTATTTTATCTGCACATAGAAATATTAGAGAGATTTTTCTTTCATTAATTCCTATTTCTTCAAATAATTATTTTCATCTAATTACATTAGTTAATTCCTCAGTACAATGTTAAAAAGTAGTAGAATAATTTTGGCAGCCTGGATATACACCCCCTAAATTGAATTGCTGGTAGTGTTTTTATTCCCTTAAATAAGAAACTGTCTTTAATATTCATTATATACTTTATTGTGTAAAGAAAGTATTTGTCAATTTCAATTTATTCAGTATTTTTAAAAATTGAGAATAGGTGTTGAACTTTGTCAAGTCTTTTCTGAATCTAGGAAGAAACAAATGCAAGAGTTTCTCTTATCTATAAACACAGAAAATTATATTAATGAATTTCCTAATTTGAACCTTGAATTGTTAGAATAAATCTAATTTGGGCACACTATCTTTTCTGGCTTAAACACATTCTGATTTTCTTGTTTGCCCTCACCATTCAACTAAAATGTCTCTGATTTAGGTCACCAGTGACTTCCACATTACTAAATCTCATCATGGTTCTTTTGTTCCTATATTAATTAATTTACAAATGCCACACAACCAAGACGATTATAACCTATCCTTGGAAACTTTCTTTTGGCTTTCTGAACATTCTGGTTTCTTTCTACTTCTCTGGATTTTTGTTCTCAGTTCCATCTACACTTTATATCTTGAAATACTTGAGAACCCTAGTGCTTAGTCTTTTATAATAAGCTGTATATATCCAACTGCCAACTCTTAATCTCCTCTTAGAATGTCTAGTAGGTATCACAAGTTTAACCATTCTAAAGTTGTACTTCAGATATCCAACTCTCTATAAGTTGCAGGCTTCCCTATTTCAGTAATGATAATTCAGCCCTTTCAGCTTTTCAGGTCAAGACATTTAAAATATGCTTAGAATTATGTATTTATAATTTCTGAGTCAAAAAATGCACATATTCATTAGACATGATGCCTATTGATAGATAGTATCAAAAAAGTTTTCTCCAGTGGCTATGCATTTTTCTATTCCCACCATCATGTATTACACTTCCAACTTCAAATTAATACCACCATCTAATATTGTCTTTTAATTATTTTTAATGATAGTCTTTCTGGAGGACCATCCCACTGTGATTTTAAAATTGCATTTCTCTCATGACTAACGGGATTGAGCATATTTCGAGCTGTCTATTTTGAATGTCGTTAGTGCAGAGAATTGTACTCAAATTTCTCCTTCACATTCTGGATGTAACCTCTGTATTGGCACACTTTTATGAAATTCCATTTTCTGAACAAAAAGAATGGATATGTGGTAATGTGATAGATTAAACTAAAGTTGGTTGAGGCCTTAAAGTGTTGATTAAAGGACAATATATATTAAGGGAAACATATACATCCAGAAAAACATAATTTGTCATTTATAAATTTTAATAAATTGAAGTATTTATTGGTATTTTGTGTTCAAATATAATTGCATTCAATATGCAGATATTAAGAATATGCCACATTTAAAGCACTGCTCTGTGAATTTCTTATATTACTACAGAATTATTTTAAAAGTTTCATAAGATCTTTAAGTGATGGATTTGTACAGAATACTATTTTCTCACATAAATACTTCTATTATTTTTATTTACAAATATTATCAAAGATTTCAATTCATTAATGGTTCACCCAGTTTATTGTATAATGAGATTTGAAGACTAAGGGCTGCCTTGTTTAATTTAACATAAATTCTGGGGCTTTTTTGTTAGAAGACTTTTTATTGTTGCTTCTATCTTATTGCTTGTTGTTGGTCTGTCAGGAATTCTATTTCCTCCTGACTGAGTCTTAGGAAATTGTGTGAGTCAATTTCCTCTATGTTTGGAGATTTATGCGCACAGAGATTTTGACAGTATTAACAACTGGTATTTTGTATTTCTGTTGTGTCAGTTGCAGTATCTCTTCTTTCATTTCTGATTGAAATTATTAGGGTCCCTTCTCTTTTTTTCGTAGTTAAGGCAGCAAAAGGTTAATCAATTTTGTTTACTTTACAAAAGGCAATTTTTTTTATTTTGTTGATCTTCTATATTATTTTCTTGTCCCCAGCTTCATTGAGTGCTGCTCTGATGTGGTCTTTGCTCTTCTTCTATAAGCTTTGTATTTGGTTTGCTCTTCCTTTTCTAGTTCCTTGAGATGTATCATTAGATTGTTAATTGTGATCTGTCTTTTCTGTGGTAAGGCATTTAAAGCTAAGAATTTGTATCTTAGGACTGCTTTGCCTCCTTTATCCTTGAGAACAAGTATTCTTTTGATTTCCAACTTAATTTTATCATTGATAAAATAATTGCTCAGCAGGATGTTGTTTAATATCTGTGACTTTGTATAGAATGGGACATTTTTCTTTGTGCAGATTTCTAGTTTTATTCCACTGTGATCTGAAAGTATACATGGTATATTCATTTTTTGAAATTTGTTGAGCCACAATTTGTGGCCTAAAATGCGATCAATGTTGGATAATGTTCTATGTGTAAATGAGAATAATGTATAATCAGTGATTTGTGGGTAAAATGTCTGTAATTGTCTGTTAAGCCCATTTGTTCTAGATTCCCTTTTAAGTCAAGTGTTTATTTAATTTCTGCTTAGATGATCTATCTGTGGGGAGGGGCTGTGACTGAAATGCGTAGTAATTTCATTGATGCTATTTATCTCTTTGCTTAGATCTAGAGGAGTTTCCTTTATGAATCTGAATGCTCCTGTGTTAGGTGAATCAACATTTGGGATTTCTTTTTGTTGAGTTGTTCCCTTTAATATTATAGAGTGATTATCTGAATGTCTTTACTAATGTTGGTTTAAACTCAATTTTATCTGATACAAAAATGCCTATACCTGCTTTCTTTTCCTTACTATTTGCATGACTTTTTCTTCTATCTCTTAACCTTGAATCTATAAGAGGGTTAGATGTGTTTCCTGGAACCAGTGTATCCTTGGCTATATTTTGTTATCCATTCAGCTAACTTATGTGTATTGAGTGAGGAATTTAAAACACTCACATTGACTGGTAGGACTGATATATGAGATGTTGTTCTGTTTATCCAGTTGGATATTACTTTGTTACTGTGTTTTAGCTCTCGTGCTATTGTTTTGTATGAGCTCTAAGTTTTACTTTTGGGTGTTTTTATGCTATTAATGACTATTTTACTGACCTATATGTCATGGACTTCTGAGTATTCTTGCAGGGAAGGTCTGGTCTTGACAAACTCTCAGTGTTTGTTGAATTTTATCAGACCTACAAAGAAGAGTTGGTACCCAGACTGTAGAAATTATTCTATAACAATGGTTAGGTGGGAATCCTAATCAACTCATTCTACAAAGCCAGTGTTACCTTGATACAAAGTCAAGTAAGACACTACAAAAAAATAAAACCACATACCAGTATCACCTTATGTACATAGAAGCATAAATCCTCAATAAAATCCTAGCAAATGGAATTCAAAAGCACACCCACCAAAATCCATGATAACCAAGTGGGTTTCATCCCAGGGATATAAGCATGGATTGACATACCTAAATTGACAAATGTGATTCATCACATCAACAGAAGCAAAACTAAGATCATATGGCCATCTCAATAGATGCAGCATTTGACAAAATCCAACACATTTTAATGATAAAAATTTTAATAAAATAGGCTTAGAAGGAACTTATCTTACAATTATAAAGCCAAATATAACAAAACCACAACCAACATCATACTGAATGGGGACATGCAGGGAGAAGTTAATGATTCTATTTAGAATAAGAACTAAAATGCTTACTCAGAAGAACTGCTACCATTTCTATTGCCTTCCTCAGCTTACCCTCTGGGCTAAGTGAGAAAGTAGCTTTCAATAAAAGCTAGGTGCAGCAAAGACTCGGGACCACTTGCTGAAGCCTCACAAGCTAGCGGCTGTCCCATGTGTCTCTCTTTGAAAACTCAATTCTGGCTGTTCTCCTTATCTCTTGCTGTTTTTAATTTCAGTTTTCCCCAGTTGATTTCCACTGGTTCCACAGGTCTTAAAAGACCCTTCCCCCAAGGCAGGATCCTCGCAGGGAAAAGCTAAAAATATTCTCATTAATAACAAGAATAAGAAAAGAATCCCATTGACACCACTTTTACTCAACATAGTGCTGGACATGCTAGCCAGAGCAATGAAGCAATAGAAAGAAATTAAGGATATGTATCCAAATCAGGAAAGAGGAGGTCAAACTATCGCTTGTTGCTGAGAATTTATAATTTTATAGCTAGAAAACTCCAGTGACTCCACCAGGAGATTCCTTGAATTGATAAATTCCAAAGTGTCAGGGCACAAAATCAATGTGCACAAATTAATAATATTCCTATATACCAAAAATAGGCAAGCTGAGAGTCAAATCAAAGACTCAATAACATTCACAATAGCTACAAAGAAAATAAAATACCTAGAAATATACTTAACCAAGAAGGTGGATGGTCTTTACAAAGATGACAGAACACTAAGAAAAGAAATTGCAGCTGACACAAACAAATGAAAAACATACCATGCTCCTGTATTGGTAGAATCAATATTGTTAAAATGTCCATACTACCCAAAGTGATTTATGGTTTTGATGCAGTCTCATCAAAATACCAATGTCCTATTTAACAGATCTAGAAAAAAATAAGCCTATGCTTCATTTAGAACCAGAAAAGAACCCAAGTAGCCAAGGCAATCTTACACAAAAAGGGAGAAATCTGGAGTAATCACATTATCAGACTTCAGGCTGTGCTACAAGACTATAATAACCCAAATAGCATGCTATTTGCATAAAAAATAAACCAATGGAACAGAATAGAACAGAATAGGAAAAATAATCAGATATAAAATCATCCACACACAGCCAACTGGTTTTTGACAAAACAGACAAAAATATAAACTGGGGGAAAGAATTCCTGTTCAGTAAAGGGTGCTGGGAAAATTTGATAGCCACATGCAGAAGAAAGAAACATGATCTGTATCTCTCATCCCTCACAAAAATTAATTAGATACATGTAAATGACTTAAATTGAATGCTTGACACCAGAAGTATTCTAAAAGAAAATATTGAAAAACTCTTATAGATATTAGAAAATAGAGCAATTATGTGGAAAAATCCAATTTATTTAAATTTAGGGTTTTGTAAACTGCTGAAGAATAGCAAGTTTATTTTATTATTTATGCTAGGATTGGTTACAATGTCAGGTAAGAAAAAAAATCCAAAATCAAGTGTCATGCTGGAGCATGAAATTTTAAACAAAAATATGGATACTACCTACCTATCAAAATTTTAAAACAAAAATATGGATACTTAAGTCTAGTAGAACTCTGTCTGAAGAGTGACATAGAATGACAATGCTAAATCCTTAAAACCATGCCTCTAATGTTACACTGAATTCAGAACCCAGATCTGCTAAGCCATTTATTGAGACTGTTACCAAATGAATAGTAGCTGTGAGATTCAGAAATGTATCAAAGATAATGATTCATTAAATTCTTATGTCAAACAACACAATTCGTGTTTCATTAAAAGATGTGAGCAAAAACATAAAGAAGTGCAGCAATTATTTTTTCTCATATTAGAAGTTTGTGTAATTCATTTCAAAGAGATCAATTTAGTGATATTGTGAATATTCTTTGTTACTGTATCCAATAAAGAGATCTTAAACTTACTGGTGATTTCTTGAGAAGCAACAGCATACTCAACAATCGATGTTGGTTAAGCACAGATGATACTAATGCCATACTGAGAGAAAACAGTTTGATCCACAAACTTAAGCTGCTGTTGAGGAAGCAAAATCCATCCTCCATTGTATTCACAGAAAAGAGATACAGAGATTCTAAGACAGGTGCATCAGGAAGTTATGAAAATTATTCATCGAACTGGTTCAAATCATCAAATATTCATGTGGTTTATCAGATTTGTAAATGGAAAGTCAATAATTACTCTTTCATTCTGGTTTTCCTGAAAACTTATCCTCTACTAAATTTGCCAAAATAGCTTCCAATTCCTGCAATATGAAAAATTCAGGCCTCTAGATGACTTTGATTATTGAGAACTATGTTGAAATTAGGTTATTTTACAAAGATGGCCTCTCTTTCAAAAATTTTATATTTCCTAAAACAAATCTTAACTATTCTACACTAAGGAAAACAAATAAATCCAGCCAAACTGAAGCCATAGACTACATTCTTTAATTAGGTCAAACTGGATTAGCATAATTTCCCAAAGACTTGATTACAAGTCTGTTTGAGAAATATAGTCAAAAATAAGTTCAATATTGAAAAGTTCAATAAATAGCTTCTTTTGTGGCTATTTCCTAAACACGATAGTTATGATGAGTGAGCAGGAAGGCTTGCATATATCACTTTGGTGTCATACAAAATGATTAGATGATTTCTGAAGAACAAATTCTGAAAATATTTAAAGACTTTTTGAAACATAAATTTATTAAGGAACTGTTTTCATTTTGGTTAGAAATTAAGGCTAATGTTCAATTATCTAGGAAAATTATTAAATGTATAGGTAAATTGTTTTACAATTCATTTAATCTCCTAAAATTAAAACATTGTTCCAAATGTCTGTTTAATTATGGATCATAAGGTGTTAAATTCTTCCAGTAGGAAACATATATTTCTTTGCATAAATTGAATATGTTTGGTACCACTTATACACCTGTATTTTATTTTTATTTTAATTGATCATTCCATAAAATTGTTTTTATTTTATTTTTCTTTATAGTTAGCTACTCTCTCTTTATGGCATGTGATACTGAACTTTAATTTATAAAAATAATAGCTTACTTTTTAATATAACTACATAAATAAGTGAGTTGACATAAAAACCATTAAATTCATAATAATACAAGTGGGATATTATGCAAATGTGACTATAATACTAAAGTTCTGAAATGGTTTGAAAAACAGTCTCAATGAATTATTCACTTTTGTCATTTATTTTGGGATCTCGCTGAATCTTAAGCATGTTCTTTTATTTGTAATTTCATAATTCCATGGATTTTAGTATATACACAAGGTTATGCAACCCTAATAACTTTCTAAATAAATTTAGAATACTTTAATTATTCCAAAAATGAACCTTTTTAAAGTGACTACAACTTTTTACATTCTCCCTAGAAATTTATGTGGGTTTCACTTCCCCGGCATCATCAGCAACACTGGGTACTGATGGTTCTATGTTTTTAGAGCCAGTGTATAGTAGAATCTCATTGTGGTTTTTATTTGCATTTCTATCACTAATCACTAATGCCGTGGGAGATCTTTCCATGTTTTTATTTGCCATTTGTATATTATCTTCTTTGCAGAAATGTCTACCAAATCTTTTGACTATTTTATTTTGAGTTCTTGTTCAAGTTTTAAGAGTTCATTATGTGCTGTGCATACTAGACAGTCATCAACTAGATTGTTTTGAATATATTTTTGCTCACTCTGTGTGGTTTCTTTTCACTTTTTTGGTAGTATCCTTGAAATACAGCTAGTAAAATTAAGATTTCAAAAATTAAAAGTTTATAGTTTTGATGCAATCTTAGTTTTCAAAGTTTCCCTCACATCACTGATATTTTATATTTGGAAAAATTTCATTTTAAGGACATACTTTAGTTCTGTAGATATTTTCCTTTAGCTCCTTAAACATATTTCGAATACCTGATTGGATTAATAGATCCATGTTTAACCTTCCTCTGGTCTATCAAGTGCTTTTTCTCCTGCATGGTTCCTACTTTCTTGTTTGTTTGGCAGTCTCACTTTTGTTGTCATTGTGAAACTGGACACATTAAATAATATAATGTGGCCACACCATACGTAGGATTCTCAACATCTTCTATGATTTGTTCCTTTTGCTGTTTGCTCAAAATGTCATTTATTTGTTTGTCTTTTGCAAGGATCTAAGCTCAAAATGTTGGGCTTTTATGTTACGTTTTTCATGATTTTATTTTATTTCATAGGTTAAAATTTCAGATTAATATGAGGGTACAAATGCTTAGGTTACATTGTTTTCATTTCTAAGGTAAAATTCAAGTAGAAGTTGAGCCCTTCTCCCGGGGGCTTGCTAGTTTAGGGTCTCTTCCCCCACGGATCTTTATAAAATAAGTCCTGGGGCTCGGCGCCTGTGGCTCAACGAGCTAAGGCGCCAGCCATGTACATCTGAGCTGACGGGTTCGAACCCAGCCCGGGCCCACCAAACAACAATGATGGCTGCAACCAAAAAAAAAAAAAAAAAAAATGGCCGGGCATTGTGGCAGGTGCCTGTAGTCCCAGCTACTTGGGAGGCAGAGGCAAGAGACTCACTTGAGCCCAGGAATTGGAGGTTGCTGTGAGCTGTGATACCACACCACTCTATCCAGGGTGACAGCTTGAGGTTCTGTCTCAAAAAATAAAAAAATAAATAAAAAAAATAAGTGCTGGAACACAAGGACACTTCTTTAGATTTATGCGACAGGGTGACAATCTCCTTTAGCCCAGCATTACAAAATAAACTCATATTTATTGCTCTAATAATTTGTACTGTTTTGTTTTTGCAATTAGATTTTTATCCATCTGATATATTATTTTTGTTGTGAGGTAGAGAGATAACTGTATTTTTTTAAACAGATAACTCTCACCAATACCACTTTAAAAATATTAATTGCCTGTATTTCTGGCCTCTAGTTTTTCTCTCTGCTCTTTATTTATTACAATGACAAAAATAAATATTGCTGTAACATAGTGTATTATAGGACATTTTAATATCTGATAGCAAGTGTGAACTTTATTTTCCAGATACCTTTTGGCTGGTCTCTCATGCCTTTTCTTCTATATGAACTTCATTTCACGCAGTTCAAAAGTGAATATTCCATTTTATTATATTTTAAAATTAATTTTAAGAAAATTTACATCATAAGAACATTTACATACATTTAAACCTTTCCATAACACACATATTATTATTCTTTCCATGTGAATCTTGATTTAGGCTTTTTAATAGGAGTTTGCATTTATTTCAGAGTTTGTTTTCCCTTTTTTCTGTCAATTATTCCCAAATATTTTATATTTTTGACAAAACATTTAAGGCATATATTTTAAAAACAGACTATTCCTGTTATAGATAAAAGCTATTAATTTCCTTATCCTTGTATCCAACCACTTCACCAAAATTGTTTATTGTATTTCTAAACAGAATCTTTTGTTTTTCTAAGTACTTACTCATGTCAGATGAAGTTGAGAACATATTATCTGCTCATTTTGAAAATTATAATAGCAATATTTGGTTTAATTATCTAATTGTGATTAGCTAGTCTTTTATAAAATATGAGTAGTAATAATAGTCCAATTGGCAAGAGTTCAGGATTTCATAAATTATTTTCATATTTGATGTTGCTTCTTTAGATTATATTTGAGTAGTTTTTCTTTGTAGTAACTTAAAAATTTTGGAAACTAGTGAATTTATTAAATGGCTGTTTTGAAAAGTGTTGCAATGTTCATGTTAATTTTTCTATTATTTTATTGATATGATGAACTGAGTCAAAATTTATTAATGCTTTTCAGTTTTACATAACTGAAACAGATTCTATATTTTATTTAGAATCTTGCACCAATTTTCATAATGTAAACAGCATGTGGTGTGTTATTTTATACTATTTTAATCAATATTTATTAAGATATCCATAGCTCCACAAAGAGAAATATAATCTATTTATAAGAGGATGAAAGCTTCACAGTTCACTTCTTTTCTTTCTTTTTTTTTTTTTCCCCCTTAGCTAGATGATCTGAGAAAAAATTATGAGCAACTATCCTGGAAGCAAAAACTTACTGACCAGAAATATAAGGAAGCACTTAATAATTTTTATATTGTAGTAAGTTTACCCTACTCTACTTCCCAATAGAGCTTCATGTTCTATTCACAAAAATTAACTTATGTAAGTAAAAGTTATTTTATTATTAGCTGTCTTCCCCTTCATTGATAAACATGTATAAATGTTCTTTTTTCTTTTCTTAAAGAAAAGTTCATGGGATAATGAGCTTTCTGTCGTCAAACAAGATTATTCAGATATTACAATAGCCTGTGGTAAAATAAAGGATGAGAATAGAAAAATTGAAATAGATATTGACATCATAACACGACAGATTACTGACAGGTAATTGTACAAATAATGTTTTCTTATATTATATATCCAATATGTTAAATATAATAATTCTCTCCAATTTCTATACTTGGAGTGATATGGTGGTGTTTTTGTTTGTCATTAGCTTAAATTTATTTTGTTCTATACCAAATGTTGCTCTTTAATCACTCTAAATCCCTTTTGAAAAGTAAGATAACACAAAAATGATAGACAATAATGAGTTTTATACATTCTTCTCTCACCTCCTTTGACAAATCGTCTATACTCAAAGGTACTTAAACTCAGAATACAGTAGTTCTCACTTTATATACAAGGGATATGTTCTAACGCACAGTCAATGACTGAAACCAAAAATATTACCCTGCGTATACTAATTTTTAAAAATCTGATAATCAAGGCAACTCCTTCCCCCGCCCTCCACATGTGGTGCTTTTACTGCTATTTTCTTTGTCTAGAAGGTTTTTACCACTTCTTCCTACCTAATCACCACTAATCCTTAACTTCAGGAGTCAGTTCTCAGAAGTCTTCATTGACTATCTATGAACTCCAATTCCTCTGTTATTCATGTTTGTGGTACATTTGCCCATCTCCCGACCAGCACTTGTCAGAGTGGCAGTTGTGTTTATGTGAGTGTTTGATTGATGTCTACTTCCTTTAAAAAGTGGAAAGACCCATGAAAGCAAGCATAGACCATGGCTGTTTTTTTCTTCATTATCAAATCCTCATCATTCAGCAGAGTGCCTAACGTGCTGTAATATAATACTTGATAATTGCATAGGAAGTTTGTCATACTTATTAGTGACTATTAGTGACTATTTTGCCTCTGAAAGTGATAGACTTGAAATTATTTATAAATGTTATCTGTATGGTAAACATATTTTTTAAGAATGGAAAAGAAACATTGTTTTTTACAGGATAACCTTAAATAGTAGTTGCTAATATTACTACATTTTTCCTTTCATTAAGAAAGAGCCAGAATAGCAAAACAAACATCTGAAGAATAGGTGAGAATCCTCTGGAGGAAGGTGGGTTGTGTGCAATTTGGCATTTATCAGATTATTCTCCAGTTACAAGCAACCCTCCGGTCTTAGCAGCTTGTAATACAAAGTTTCATTTTTCACTCACATTGCAGTTTAGCTGTGTCTGCTGTGTCAATGCTTCACATTATTCTTCTGAGATCCAGAGTGAAGAATTAGATCTTTCTGGGCCTATTTTTCTGGTAATACAGGCAAAGACGCATTACTGAGAGCACTCAATGGTTCTTACACCTTCCACAGGAAGCTGGCATTGCATTGACTCACATGCATTGGAACAAAGCAAGTCACATGGCTAAGTCTGATATCCATGGGGTGAGAAATCTAATTCTATTAAAAGGAGAGATAGTCAATAATTAGGAACACTAATAAACATTAAAAAATTCCCACCAGCAATTGAAATGTGGCTCTACTTGGAAGGATTTCTTCCCTGGTGTGCATCTTCTTGCCCAGATTACATGTAACCTGGTATAATTCCCCCAAATTTTTACTTGTAATTAAAACTCAGGGGGATAATTTCTAACAATGAATTCTGTGATACTGAACAGAGATTTAGTGAAATACCAGGAAGATGAAATGAAGAGACACCAAGAGATTTGCAGGCAACAGTCAGGTCACCACATGTCTAAGTAATGTTCAGAAGGAAAAGAAAGACAAACTCAAGATAGTGTTGATATTTGAGGACATACTTAGCAGATCATATATTGCAAATGGTTCTTGTATTCATGTTTTTAGCTGGAAAACACATATATATTTAACATTTAGATATATATGAAAATAATTACAAGCGTATTGTAATCACTTATATATATAAACTGGCAAGTCTGTATATAAAGAAAGTGTATGTCGCGTTACATATAAATATATGTACATTGCATATTTGTTTTTATTCCAAATCTGTTAAGTCATTTTAGGGATCCCTGTTTTACACAAATATTTAAAGGTTATCTTTTATATCTGAAATATAGTTATTTTATAATCTTCACCTTACAATTTAAATATCTGCAGTCTTTATAATTAGCTTCTGCATTTTATTCTTCCAGATCAAGCTTTATTGCCTTTTAACTGTGCATTCTTTGCTATTTTTATTGCGTGTAATTCATTTTCTTCTGAAAACTATTTCCAGAAACTCTTTGAGTCCTAGGATAAAGTTAGTTGTTTCAGCTTTATGTTAATGAGAGGGATTATATTTTTCAACTTCTGTCATTTGGTGTGCTCTAGGCTATGTTTTTTTTATTTTTATTTTGTAAACTATGATAAACCAAGCATCATCTTACCAAAATGTCCAGTTCCTTAAGGGCAGTGGTGTTTTTTATGATCTACTTAACACTACAATTGTAATGCATATTTGTTGTAAAAAGTTTGGAAAATTTTAAAAAGGACAAAAAGAGATTAAAACCCTAAACTCATTTCAATCAATAGAGATAACTATTCAAATATTACTTTTTTGTTTTTCCTTAATTAATAATCAAATGAGTTCTGATTTTTATTCCCAACATGCTAGAATTTTTTGGCATTATTAAAAAATTTTAAATATATCATTTAGACAGCTGGATAAAAGACCTAGATGAACTATGATTTTTGTAATAATTACTCCAATTTAAGTTCTTATTTTGCTACATGTTATAAACATCGTGGAGGTCAGTGTTTTTGTTCTGAAGTCTTTTTCAGCATGGAACAGATATATAAGGAGTTTAAAAGTATTATAAGTAGTCCAATTGTATTGTATTTCTTCTGTAAGTCTGTGCCTTTTTTTGAGGCTGAGCAGTATATACAATTTTCCTCCCCTGCACCTGTGCTAACGTGGCATGCCATACTTGTTAGAAAATCTCTATTGATCTGAAAAATTAAAAACTACACTTTCAGTAATGTTTTGAACTCTTTTTCTTTGAATACTAGTGAGGCTGAATATTTATACATCCTATCTTGAATTTTGCTTTTTCTAAATAATCCGTATGTGTTTCCAAGTAGGAAATGAAGAACTCAGTGTTCAAAGGGGCAAAAGTGGCTTTTCTCAAGTTCAACAGCTAAGCATGGCTAGAATTTGAAGCCTGACTTTCTATATCCATTTTCAGAATTTTTTGCCTGGTCTTATTTTGTGCAATTTAATCTGACTAAATGCAATTTGCCTGATATTTAATGAATGTTTAAATATGATATTGAACTCATATGTGCTCGATATATTAGTCCAATAACAACAATCATAGATAGTATTCTTAATGTTAAAATGCCTGTTAAAGCATAGTTAACACATGAGTGGGTTCATAGAACCACATTTCAGGTGTACCTGGAGCTTAAAGCAAGTATGTGATTTGCCCTGTATGGGGTCTCTCTCTCTCGCTCTGTGTGTGTGTGTGTGTGTTTATAGGCAATATGGGTTTTTATGTGGCAGGCAATCAGGAGCAAACATTGAGGTTCTAAAGCTACAGCGTCAGATAATGAAAATCATCTCAAAGTGTTAGTCTCAGCTGAGGGTATAATCCACTAAAGAAGTTGTATGATTAGAATTTCCTTCTGCAGTTGTCCGCTTAATGTTATGTAGAAGAGTTAAGTTCTAGGTAACTAGTTTAATGGTGGTACCAGAGATGAAATGAAAAATGTATAGAAGGAAAAAAGGAGGGTTGGAGGGAAATTATTGATATGTTCTATGGGGAATTGTGTATGGCATGATACCAGTGTTAAGGGTCTAGAAATCACTTTGATTTATGGGTCAGAAATTGTGGAAAGATGTTGATGCAGATACATGTTGATATTAAATGTAGAAGTATTTTAAATCATCAAACAAGAATATTCATGTTAAGGGCAGCGCCTGTGGCTCAGTGGGTAGGGCGCCAGCCCCATATACCAAGGGTGGTGGGTTCAAACTTAGCCCCAGTCAAACTGCAACAAGAATCAAGAATATTCATGTTTATTTCTTTACTCCTTAAACATTTGAATTTTTATAGATAGAAAAATTCACAGTGTACCAGAGATTAAGCAGCCTTTACAAAATAGCCTTAAGAAGAAATATATTCTTACCTCTACCTGTCACCACAAACAGAAGTCTTTTTTAAAAATATAGTTGTAAATGTGAAAGTTAAAACAATGAAAAACTTCTAACAGAAAACATCAAAAATGTCTTAATAAATATAAGTTAGGCAAAATTTTCTTAAGCAGGAAAATCAATACTAATGTAAAGGGGGGAAAAAAAACACCTGATGAATAAACACACCATTAAGTCAATTAAAAGGTAAACTGATAAAAGGTATTGAAATCTATATGTCTATAAATGTGAAGGTACATCAATAGTCCAATAAATCAACAAAGAAAATGTAACAAATAATAAAATATGTAATGATAAACATAACAATAAATATAAAATAATTAAAAATTAATAAAGAAAAATCAAATTATATGATACTGGGCAAAGACTTGAACAGTCACTTCATAAAAGAGGATCTTGGAAAAGTACTTAATTTCAGTAATCAGGAAATACAAACTAAAACCACAGTGAGCTACCACTCCATATTCATTTGAATGCCTAAAATGCAAACGCTATCGATACTGTAGGTTTGAGTAGGAAAGCGGAATAACCAGAATTTTTATGGCCTGGGTGAGTGAAATTTTGTACAATGTTGAAAAATATTTTAGTACTGTGTGGGCCACTATGAAAGTTTTGAGACAGACTATGTTAAAGAAGATTATTTCACTTCCAAGAAACACAGGCGACAGTGTTCTTTCTGATTACTCCTGCAAGTTTCCTGAGGATGTCAGTATTTCTGGGACAGCTTTATTTGTTTCTGTCGGCAAAAATTTTATGTATCTTGTTTTTTGTGTGTCTCAAAACTTTCATAATGACCTGCATATCTCCTATAGAGTTAAGTACATTTCACTTCTAGGTATGTATCAAATGGTAAAACATACCACAGGCATCAAAAGTCACTTGCAAGAATGTCTCCAACAACGTTATTTTTAACAGTTATAAGCTAGAATGTACTTAAATGAACACCGAGAGTGGAAGGATAAATAAAATGTAACATATTCATACAAAGTAATTCTCTAGACTAGAGCAATGACAATGACAGATTCCAGCTACTTACAACAAGGTGGATGAGTCTCCCACGCATGACATTGAGCAAAAGATGAAATGCAGTGTGTGGTCCATGATCCTGTTTGACAACAAGCGACATGGGGACAGGTGTCTGCTGGGGGCTTGTGAGGGGGAGCATACAAGAGGCTTCTGGCCATCTGCAAGTTTTCATTCTGTCTGAGTGCAGGTGGACTAATCCATTCACATCCACACGAAGTCTGTATTGAGCCATACTTTTTGCCTAGTGCAGTCTTCTGCTGCAACAAAATGGTACTTTAAAAATAAACACTAAATTACATAAATTGTTAATTCAGTCCAACTAAAATGCATTTAATCATTTGTTAATCATTTATTAACTTCATATTATATTCAGACCTTAAGGTGGGTTCTAAAATTGCAGTATATGTAATATATTTTATATACGTATATACACACATACAATGTACATATAAAACTACCTGCCATCAGTGATTCTCCAAGGAAACAATCATCTGATTCTCAGCAATCATCAGCAATCATCTGAGTTCTTTTCCAAATGTATTTATCTTCGTTCGTTCTTTATAAGGTTTTTATTTCTAGTCCTTATCTTAGACGTTGTGACTGTTATTAAATTTTAAGCCTCTATAATTTTGTGAAGGCAAAAAGTAGAAACCAAATAAACACATGTAGATGTATAGAGAAAAATAAAAAAAAAAGAAAACAATAATTATTATAGAAGGTGTACTTAGTGGCCTAATAAGTACAGTAAGAAATGCAGGAAGGAAGCTAAAGTCCCTCCCGGACTGCAGCTGACCTCATCTGTTAATGATTATGATTACCTGGGATTTTTAAAACCTTATGTCCGTGGCTTCCTGTAAGTCCTGTGAGAAGATAGCGAATTTGTTTCATTATTTTTCTCTTAGAAATAATATGGGTTTAATGATGTTTTCACACATAACATGGAAAATATAAAATGGGTTGTCTTTTTTTATAATGTCCGCATGCCCACTACTCCACTTGCAAGTAGGAACTGTGCATATTTCCCTCCATTTTTGATCCTCAAGAACTATCTTTGTGCCTGACACATTGTTAATATGCATCTAAAATAATATTTTCAGAAGAATAGTATTTATTATACTATGCAAAACACATTACATTACAGGAGATACAAAAATTAACATAAAGGTCTATGATTTTTGATATTTACTGGTGTATCTGAAAAATGGCTTCAGACATCTTCATTTTTACTTCATTTAAAATATACCTCTAAACGGCATTTCATAACTCTATGACTAATACATTAGTATTATAAAGTTAAACTTATGACTCAATATACAGTATAAAATACAGATTTGAAATGCATATGTGCGGGTGTGTGACTGTGCACCTGAGGGCCTGAGGACCTGCTTTGTGTCTGACACAGTTTTATGTGCTGAAGACGTTAAGTTTACACTCTCCTGTGGGGACATATATAAACATGTGAGCTAATGAAGTTATGCTTAAATAAATATTCACTCACTGATACTCTTGTGAGAAAGATGAAATTGGCTAAAGTGCCAGGCCAGGGGAAAATTGTGTGTCGGCGGGGTGCTCTGCTTTAGCAAAGACATTCAGCCCACCTCTCTAAGAAGGTAATATTGGAATCGAACTTGAATGAAGAAGACGGGGCAGTCTCCAGCAGGTGTAGGGAAGATAGTTCTGACAAAAGGAATAGAAAATTCAGAAACCCTGAGATGGATAAAGATTCTGTATACTCTGAAACAAAATGGACATCTGTTTTGCTGGAAAACTGCATATGAGAGGGGTAATTCATGGAAATAAATGTTGGTGAGGCAGACAGGGCGCAGATGCTAAAAGCTTCTAAGTGGGCTAAGATAAAAGCATAAAAACTGTAAAGTATTTTTATAATTTTATGCTTTAGAAAAATCACATGGACTGTTTAGTGAAGAACAGCTTTTTTGGTAGTTCAAAAAATATTATAATAATGATGACCTAGATTGAGGATTTGCAAGTGAAGAAAGAAGAAATGGGCAGGCTGCTTGCTGAGCTAGCAAAGACATGTAGAGAACAGGAAGAGAGTTCGAGAAAGAAGACACATCTCCTTGGCTTACATTAAATTTTAGATTCCTATGAGCTCTTCAAATGGAAATGAGAAGTAACAATTCAATACGGAGGTTTACAGGCCAGGTTGAGGAGGGTACGAAAGGCAAATGGAGTGGTAATAGTCAACACAGGACAGGACGAGATGTCTCACAATAGTGCACACAGACAACAAATGAGAATTCACATGTTTTGCAACCTGAAATCTGGATAAGAGAGAGAGAGAGAATATGAAAGACTTTTGCTACAAAATGCTACAGAATTTGCATAAACAGGGCATGGATCTTTTAAATGAAGTGATGAGCTCTGGGAATGTAGAAATCCCCAGGGGCAAGTGCAATGAAAATAACTAAACAACTACAGACTAAATTCCCAGCTGATACTTGGCCACCCTGAATATTTGGATGGAAGAGTGGCCTTGCTTAGCAGGGTACAGAGAGGATTGAATTTTAGTGGCTTCAAAAATAAATAGGTTATGGACCATGGGTTTGTGCAAATGGAGGACCTGGATGCAGTAAGGGCACTTGAATGGATGGACAAGAAAAAAACACCTGCAAAGACAAGACAAGAAAATACGTCTCTATCTACGCATGGGCCTTGGGACAGAGTAACACAAGTGAGAAAATTCCTACCCTGGCCTCCTTTTACATGTTTTCTGTTTTTAATTTTCACGATTTATTTGATATTGGAGGGCCCTAACCAAGACATGAGCATTAAAAAGTTATCCTGCTCTGCTTGTATAGTCTCTGTGCTGGAGCAGCCAATCTTTTGTCTTCTCTGGGCAAAAGAGGAAGACTTGTCTTGGGTCACACATTAAATACAGACACTAACTAAAGCTGATGAGCAAAAAAAAAAAAACCATGCATAATTTTCATAGCTGCCACGACAAAGAAGCAACAAAGTCCTTACATCATAATCCTAGTTGTGCAGGGGGCTTTTCAGAGAGTCTTAGCAAATGCTAAATGTGTAAGCCAGTTTTCATCATCAACTTCTGGCGCAAATTTGGTTTTTGACACCAGAAACGACTTCATAACATGTTGCAACTAGTACAATCTTTCTGACATTTGGCCTCTACTTAGCCATCTTACTGCCGAAAAGTAAATGAGGTCAGCATAGTCGGCATCAGTATTTTTAAGGAATTTCTACAATCGTTGATCATTCAGTCCCTTGGTTCTTATGAAAAGCACAGTCTTGTAGCAATTTGCATGACTTCATCCATTTTTTAAAGGTTTGAGGCATACATTTTCTTGATGTACTTTGCAGTGACACATCATGAAATGTGAGTTTCGGTGCCAATCCATATCGTGTTCTATTAATTTCACAAGTCTCTTTCTTTTACCTGCCATCACAGGAGCACCATCAGCAATCATGCCAGAAATGTTGACAATGGACAAAGAAAATCGCCTTAACATATTTTTATGGCTTTGTATAAATCTCTTGATTTAGTTGTGTCTCTTAATGGCACTAAAGAAGCCATATCTTCAGTGAAATTATACTCGTCATCAATACCTCTAATAAAAATGTCAAGTTGAGTCACATTTGTAGCATCAGTACTGTCATCCATCAGCAAAGCGTAAAGTTTAAAATTAGCAGCTTTATTCTCCAGACTTCTTTCGATTTTCCAGTTTCTTCAATTCGCCTCCCTATAATGTAGTGAGCCAAAATGATTTTGGAAATGTCCCCCTTTCTTTCCGGACAAATTGTATCTTCTGTGCTTTCCATACATTGCTTAAAAACTCACCAGGACTAAATGGTTGGGATGCATTTTTGCCACTAAATATGCTACGTAATTAGCTCTTACGATGGAATCCGTCTGAGTTTTAACTTTAAAAAAAAATTCATGCTGAGAAGATAAGACTTCTTTTTGGTTCTGCTTTTAGTCCATATGTCACAATCCTTCATAGGTAACGGATTCGGCAGCAGGTTTTTGCATATGAGACCTTTTCGAATTATAGCCTTTGAAAACTTGCACTCATTCCCTACAGCTTAAACAGAGGGTCTTACCATTGGCCTCAACAAAAAAATTAGTCATCTGTCCGCTTTTTTTTTTTTTTTAATAATTTTATTGAATCATAATTATGTACATTGGTGCAATCACAGGGCACGATTCATATACATTCAGAAATATTTTGATCATACTGTTACAGATATCCTTCATGGCATTTCCTTGATCACTATAT
>CAUYON010000784.1:0-16688 GCA_963573935.1 Arctocebus calabarensis
TTGGCCTGAGATTTGGAAAACGAGCGAGCAATCATCACACTTGAAGGTCGGTGCAGGGCCCCAGGTAACACCACTGCTCACACCCATGCACGTGCACTTGTGCTGGGCTGCTCACTTGCCTTCTTGGCAAGGAGGTCTACAACTCCCTCAGCTGCTGCTGAGTCCAGGGGCAAGTGTGCACGCAGCTCCACGGCAAAAGACTCATTCCGTAGGGTTAGAGTTGGTGAAAGACAGGAGCAGGCCCCAGCTTGTCCTTTCTCTCTCCTGCTTCAGGTCCCACTTATTTTCCTGCCTGCCACCCTGCAGCAACTTCAGAACCACCATCAGACACAGAGGCAACAGTTCCCCTGAACTCTGCGCCGCCTGCCCTTCCTGCCCTTTGTATTCTCTGCATAGTAAGTTTTCCATTCCAGACCTTTACTTACACAGATTCTCTCACATTGTTAAAGAAGTCTAATTCCTATAAGACATTCTTTGTTTCATATCACTGACAGTGGCTCTGCTTCCTTAACCAAACCATAGGAAGAGAACCTGAAGGATGGGTTCCCTGAATTGGTCCTGGAATTGGTTCTCGGATCCAATGAGATTTGAAGGCATTAATGACCCTCATGCCAGTGGTAAAGGAAACACTAGTGGCCCATGGGAGGTAGTAGAGAATAGTTAATGAAATTATCACCCTGCAACCACCTGTTATGAAGAGCTTATAGAAGCAAGGCTTTGAATGACCAAGTAGTTGCTTCCATAGAACATTTCAGTAAAAATAAGAAGGATAAAGTAGCTTCTGAATGTGCTAGAGAACGTGGAGAAAGAAAATGATGAGTCCCAACTCAAGATCTGGCTAAGAGAAACTCTTAGTTCCTGTGGCACCAAGACCATGATTTCTGAAAATCAAACCTCAGGTCTAATCTTGGGCTAAATTATGCAAACTTAAATCACAACCTCAAAGTCTCTTATTGTAAAGTTAACACATTGGTTGGGATAAGTGGGGCCTTGAGGATTGGGGTAAAAACATACGGCAGATTTGGATGAAGTTGGCTGGTCTCAAACTCCTGAGCTCAGGCAATCCACCCACCTTGGCCTCACCAAATGCTAGCATTATAGACATGAGCCACAGCTCCTAGTAATTTCTTGATATAATGTAGAAGAAGGTAGCCCATGGCTTAGAGAGATCAAAATGCTGGAGTAGATTTATTATGTGAGACTCATTTGTCACCTTCTAATTATGCCCCCAGGAGTATCCCCAGAGGACACTCCCCTCATCAGGGCCTTGAGATATGGCATGCTAACCCAAAAGAGCCCCTGTGGTAGCTAGTAACTTGACCAGGAATAACAAGAGAACAGCTGCCACTGAAGTGACTCCACAAATTCATGGGAATGATGAGCTCTCCAGGTAGCAAAAGCCAAGTGGAGGACACTCCATCATCAGAGATGAGGTGGTCACTGTAATGGACAGCATCAATCAGAATGGTTTGACTGGCATAGCCCTTGGAATTGGCTAATTGATCATAGTCTCCCTAAAACTGAAATTAATGTGTGGCCTACTGAAGCTTTGTTTGATTTAAGCAAGTTGAAAAAGCACTAGAACTGGTAACTAGAGGTGACTTGGTCACAGTAGAGAATCATGACTGCCTCTATTCCCAGACTTAAGCCATTCTCAGTCCCATAGACATTTGAATGAAAGGGAGTAGAACCTTCAGGAAGGAATCTATTTAGTTAGCCCAAAACTTAAACAGTAAATCTTTTTTTCCAGTTTTCCCTGAAGGAATTTGAGGGCATCTCCCAGTATGGCAATGTATTGGGAAAAAGAAAATTACTACACCTTTTAGAAATTACTGGGCATTGGCTCTAAACTGACACTAATTTCCCAACACTGAAAACAGCTCCTATGGTTGGCTTATGGAGATCAGAAGACCAGTGGAGTTTTGGCTTGGGTCTATTTCTTCGTGGGCTTGGTGGGGTGGAAATAAACACCATGTAGTTATTTCCCTAGTTCTAGAATTGGCCATTTTAGGAATAGACACACCAAGCAACATTGGCCTTCTTCTTCATGGCATGTGGGCTATTATGATTTGAAAAGTCAGGTGGAAGCTAGTAGAATCACCTCTCCCTACAAAAGCATGAACTCAAGAAATATCACATTCCTAGAGGCATTGCAGAAATCAGTGCCACCATGATGGGCTTCAAAGATGTAAGGATGGCAAATCCCATCACATCCTGATTCCATTTGCTTATTTGGGCTATGCCAAGATAAATGGGTCCTTGAGAAAAACAGTGGATTATCCTAAACTTAATTGGGTGTAACTTTAATTGCAGCTGCTTTTCCAGATATGATTTTTTTCTTGAAGAATTCAAGACATCCTCTGACAGCTATTGCTCTGACAAAAGTTTTTCCCTTCTCCTCTCTACCTGTTAAGTAAAGACCTTTGGAAGCAGTTTGCTTTCAGCTACCAGGACCAGCAATCTACCTTCACTGTTGTACCTCAGGGCTATATTAACTCCCAGTGGACTGTCACAATCTAATCCCAGGGAACTGGATAGCCCCTCCTCACTACAGGGTGTCACCCAGGCCTACTGTGCTCATGACATCACACTCATTGGTTCTGGTGGGCAGGAAGTAATAATTACTCTAGATACCTTGGTAAGGAAAATGCAAGCAGTTGGAAGAAATTGAATCCCACAAAAATTCAGGGGTTAGCTATTTTGGTGAAACTTTTACAGGTCTAGTGGTCAGGGCATGTTGAGATATTCTACATCTGGCCTCTCTTACCACTAAGGAAGTGGCTGAATGCCTAGAGAACCTCTGGAAGCAGCTCTACTTCATTTGGTCATGCTACTTCAACTCATTTCTTAAGTAACCTGAAAGGCTGCCAGTTTTGAGTACAGTCCAGAAAATGAGAAGACTTTGCAACACATTCAGCCTTCTAAGCAAGCTGCTCGGCCACCTGGATGGAACAAATGATTCAGCATATCTAGTTGTGCTAGAAGGAACTAGGGCCAACAATATAGCTGTATGTAAATTTCAGCAGGTCCATTTCAGCAAGTCCTATGTACATCGCAATACAGACCTTTAGGATTTGGGTACAAAAAGCTATGCCATACTCTGCAAATAATTATTCTGCATTAAAGAAACGCTTCTGCCTTGGTACTAGGCCTAACAGAGACTGATGCCTGGTGGGGTACCAAGTTACCACGTGACCTGAGCTGACCGTTGTGAATTGAGTTTTGTTCCTGTGACTTCTAGTCTGTCCTTGTCCTCTGCTGCTTCATGCACAGCTTTTCTTCTCACTGCTTTTCCAGCTGGCCTACAGTAACTTCAAGCCATGATCAAAGGCAGAGCCTCAGACAGACTTCCTTACCTGCATTACTTTGTGGTTCCTGCTGGGTGGTGACTTTTCTCTGATCCTTCAACTTCTCCCATCCAGTTCTTCACCTCCCTAGCTTCCACCATAGCCGTGATGGCCAAATGTCTGTAATAAATCCTGTATTCTATATCACTCATGATGATTCTGCTTTCCTCATCAAAATCAAACTGATACAACCACCGATGATGTATATGATTATATTTAATTTTCTTAACAACTCTGCCTGATAGATTTTATTTCCCTGAACTGTCGTAGTTTGCTCAGCTTTTATCACTCAGTCTGCAGGAGCCAGAATTTTGCCAGAATTGTCTGTAGGAGTCCAGTATTGTTTCCACGGACTCTTTTGTCAACGCAATGGATAAGACTCTGTGATCTGTTCATTCAAGTACTCTCCTCTCTCTGTGCCCTAATTGGGTTATTAACTTTTAAAGCATCTAAGTTATGAAATGTTTCAAATATACACAGAAATTCAGAAAATAATGCAGCAGTCATTCTTGTACTCAACATTCAAAATTGCTATATTTGCTTCAGGTTAATTTTATACCTTAACATTTTTTTTAAAAAATGCTTTTTACTAGCCAGGTGTGGTGGCACACACCTGTAGTTCCAGCTGCTCAGGAGGCTGAGGCAAAAGGATTACTCAAGCGCATGAGGTTGTGGTTGCTGTTAGTTATGACACCGTGGCACTTTACCCAGGGCAACAAAGTGAGACTCTGTCTCAAAAAAAAAAAAAAAAAAATGCTCATTATGGCACTATTTGCAAATATCCACCAATATAAATGTATAAATAAATGTCATGTACAAATGCAAATAAATACCATATAGTAATTCAGTAGAACTTCCATAGTTGACCATCTTCTTACATTGACCACCTCCTTAAGTTGACCTGATTTTCACAGACTGGACATACAGCCCATGTATGTGTCAGCACAGTAGGCCTAGTTCCTTACATTGACAACTTCTGTATATAGACCAATTTGTTACAGTCCCTTGAGAGGTCAATTTACAGAGGTTCTGCTGCATTAATAAACTAAATTTATATTTAGGGAGGAAAAGGCAAATTGCAAGTGAATAAGAACAATATATGAAATAGTATGCAGATGAACTTAAAAAGCTAACAGACCCATACCAAAGTATGGTTCCAAAATCCTAAACTCTTTTCCCAGAGCTCTTCCCTCACAGCTTCTTTCTTGGCTCAATGCATTCTCCACTCTCATCATCCCTGCCTCAATTCTCAATTTCCATCTCACAGACATTTCTGAAATACCATTTTAACTCCTTCCAACTCCACATCTTGGCATCAGCAGCCCACTTACAGTATCAGCCTACTTCTGTAACTCCAAGAATTTACAATAACCTTTTGCAAGGGAAAACTTAATTATGGGTCTTTCCCTGCAAAAGCAATTCATTGTACTTGTTTACAAATATTGTAACATTTTAGACTTGAAATTGATCTGTTTGAACACTAACCTCTGATTACACATCTGGGATGCCCCTCAATCCTCCAGTAGTGGTAAAACATAAAAAAAGATCAATGATACCAGATTTGGGTGTCTATGGAAAGAGGTGGGAATACTTGGGCCCTTGCTGGAGGAAGTACATTGGGGTAAACATCTTGGAAGACTGTTCAACAATATCCACTAAAGATGGAGATATGCCTACTTTTTATGATCCAGCAATTCTGCTCCCAGGAAAACCCCAACAGAAATGTGTGCAACATGAATAAGAATGTTCTTAGCAGCACCATTCAAAATGGCCCCAAAGCAAATGCCCTTTGAAAGTCAAATGGATAAGTAAACTGTGATGTGCTCTCATAATGTGGCGGTGGAAATATGCCAACTGTGGCTCCCACAGGCAGGTGATACACGTGTTGCTCCAAAGGAAAGTCAGACTCACTAGATAGGCGTGTATGATCCTACTTTATGGAGGTTAAAGACAATCTGAATAAAATTTCATTGTCCAGGAGGCAAGGGTACACACTTGGGTGGTGGAGGGGGAAGAAGAACAGAGAAGTAGTTGCCATAAAAGTCAAGATAAAAGTTATTTTTGCTGGAAAGGGGTGTGTCAGGAAGTGGCATTTGGGTGTTGGTAGTACCCTGGTACTCAATCTGGGTAGTGTCTATGCAAACATTTGTTTTATAATGGTTTTTTTGGTACAAGTTATGTTTTATGGACTTTTTTGTATGTTTGTTGTACTTGAAAACGATAATGGTTTTTAAACCACCACAAATCACAGCACTCTTATAAATTCACAAAGAGCATGTGAAAGATGACTTGCAAACTTCTTTTGAGAAGCCTGAAATTTCCAAATGCCACCCTGGCAGTGATTTCCCCTTAGAACTTCTATTTTCTCATGGATGTGGAGAAAAGGGAACACTTCTACATTGCTGGTGGGAATGCAAACTAATACGTTCCTTTTGGAAGGATGTTTGGAGAATACTTAGAAATCTAAAAATAGAACTGCCATTTAATCATATAATTCCTTTACTAGGTATATACACAGAAGACCAATAACCACATTATAACAAAGACATCTGTACCAGAATGTTTATTGCAGCCCAATTCATAATTGCTAAGTCATGGAAGAAGCCCAAGTGCCCATTGATCCACAAATGTATTAATCAATTGTGGTACATGTATACCATAGAATATTATGCAGCCTTAAAGAAAGATGGAGACTTTACCTCTTTCATGTTTACATGGATGGAGCTGGAACATATTCTTCTTAGCAAAGTATCTCAAGAATGGAAGAAGTATCTAATGTACTCATCCCTAATATGAAGCTAATTTATAGTACTCATATGAAGGCTATAACCCAACTATACCACAAGACTATGGGGAAAGGGGTAAGGGAGGACAGGGGAGGGGGGAGGTTGGGTGGAGGGAGAGTAATTGGTGGGGCCACGCCTACAGTACATTTCAGAAGGGTACAGGTGAAACTTACTAAATGCAGAATACAAATGTCTTCATACAATAATGTAGAAAATGCCATGAAGGCTATGTTAAACAGTTTGATGAAAATATTTCAGATTAAAAAAATATATAAAAAAGAAAATATTTCAGATTGTATATGAAACCAGCACTTTGTACCCCATAATTGCACTACTGTACATAGCTATGATTTAATATAAAAAAAATCGGATCATTGATAGTGGTAAATGAAACCATTATTTTTTAAAAGTTACTTATTTATGTCAATAAATATGGTTTTATGGTACAACTATTAGTCTATAAACGTATCTACATAAAATAATTGATTATAAACTAATGCAGAGGATTGAAATAGAATACTATATTTATTTGTTTGCCTTTTCCTAAATTTTAAAATAGTTTTTCAAATTTACAGAAGTGTTGCAAGAAAAATTCAGAGAACTCTCATATACCCTTTACATGATTCATCACTTATTAACATTTTAACATATTTGTTTCATCATTCTCTTTCCTTCAGATTTATTATGACTTATTTTTCCTAAAGTCTTTAAGAATAGTTTGCATACATCATACCACCTATTTCCTAAGAACAAGAATATTTACTTAACATAATCATAATACAGTTATCAAAATTGGAAAATTTACTATTAATACAATAGTTTTGTCAAATATATGGTTATTTATAATTTTGGCATTTTTCTCACACTGTCTTTAAGGATATTTTTCCTTCTAGTACAAGACCATCTAGGATCATGCACTGCAAAACAAATGTATGTCTCTGTGTTCTCCTATCATCTGGAACAGTCTCTTAGCCAATGACATTTGAAGGAAACAGACAAGTTATTCCATGGAATGCTATTCAATTTTTATTTGTTTGATGTTTCCTCATAGTCAGATTCAGGTAATGGCATTTTTGCCAGAATACTCCAAAAGTGATGCTGTGTCTTTTTGGGGTCTCATATCTACAGGCATGCGCTATCCACCAGTGTCTCCTTGGTGATGTAAATTTTAATAACCAATGTGTTGTCTGGTTTCTCCACAATATACTTAATAATTTCTCCCTTGAACTAATCGGAGATTTATGGGGAGACTCTGTGAAGCAATGCAAATATTCTGTTCATCAAATTCATCACTCACTCCTCTGCATTCAGGTTTCATATCTATTGATTATTCCTACCCACATCAGTATGTGTATTGGTGATGGAGGCAAAAGGATGATTTTGCCTCTAGTACCCTCCATGTTTATCAGTTGTTATTCTACTCTAAGAGCCCTTTCTTCTCTATTTATCAATCTTCACATGGATCTATGGATTCCTACTTTGAAAGTTATTACTGTATTTATTTATTGGAAAAGATTGTTTCAGAGTCCTAAAATGATGGACGCTTCAAGGTGGCTCCTGTATGGTTTATTCATCTTTCTCCCTTCCTTTCTTCCTTCTTCCTTCCTTTCTTTCTTATTCCCTCCCTCCCTCCCTCCCTCCCTCCCTCCCTCCCTTCCTTCCTTCCTTCTTTTTTTTTCTCTCTCTTTCTTTCGTTCTTTCCCTCTCCACTCTTCCCCTCTCCCTCTCCTCTCTTTCTTCACTTCTTTAATTTCTTATGCGAGTTGTTCCAGGCTTACCTTGTTACTTTTTGCTCAATGTGCTGAGAAAAAACATTAGTATATACCTTTTTAACAAGTATGTAGTATGTGTGTGTTGTGTGTGTGTGTGTGTGTAATTTAATCACACTTCTGTGGATTAGCAAAATTAGTACTAAGGGATTTGTAATGAAACTTGTAAATCATTCTTGCAATATTTTACTAAGAAGAATGTATCCAATGTACTCTATGCTAATATGAAATCAATATATAAACAATTACATGTCATAAGAAAAATAAAACACTAATATAGTCCTGTTCGGGGGTAGAGGGAAGCAGGATGGGGATGGTAGGAGGCTGTTTGGCAGAAGGAAGGAGGGCGAGAGGCCGGATCTCACCTAATGTGCACATTGTGAGGGAGTATAACACCCACCCCCCAGGTGAGGGGATCCGCTACAAATGGAACTTTACCCTGGAAGTGAGAACAATGTAACCTAAAATTTGTATCCTCGTATTAATTTGAAAAAATAAAAATATTCAAAACAAAGAAATCTTATAAATCAGAGTTATTATACTTGATCTGAATATTTTCTTTGATCTCTAGGGCATGTTATCAAAACCTCAGCTGCTAATTGCACATTAACTATTACTGCCATGACTAGAGCAAGTACAAAATCTATATTTTGCTACCCAACTTGCACATTAACTATTACTGCCATGACAGGAGCAAGTGTAAAATCTATATTTTGCTACCCAACATCGGCTGCTCATTAGCTCATTACACCTATCAATTCTGGTGACACAAGCTGTTTGCATCTGTCACATTGTCAGCAGCAAAAGCTGTTTGATCACTGATTTTGAAACACTTTGCAGTACCAAATGTTATTTTTCTTAATCTGGTCTTTCATCACTTGATCTAATAATGGCTTTCTCCTCAAAATGAAACATTACATAGCTGTTTATTAAAATTATCTTACACAAGTTACATTAGAATGCAAAGATGGTTAAGTATGGAAATAGAATAGACTCTTTTCTAATGCAAGCCACAATGAAGTTACAGTCTGACCAACATCCTTAGCATATCCTCCAAGATCTAATCCCAGCCGGCCTATAGGCCTTTCTTCTTTCATCCTTATTCTCCTATCTATTCCAGACACACTGGCCTACTTTGAGTTCTTAAGCTTATCTATCTACACCTACTTAGACACTGAATTTTATGGTTGCTCTTCCTAGAAGACTCTTTCTCCATCAGTTTGCTTAATTAACTCCTACTGACCCTCTACCTTTCAATTAAATGACATTTTCTCAGGGAAGCTTTACCCAATATTAGCCAAGGTTTTCTGCTATATACTCTAATGTCCTATATATTTACTTCATAGAGTTTAATAGAGTATAATTAAATAATTACCTATCTAATTGCTGGTTTAATTTGTGTCTTCCCACTTTGTTTGTAAGCAGTTTTGATGATACTCAGTATTTGTGAAACAGATGAATGAGAAACATAAATGTGTTGTAACTCCTGAGACTTTTCTGGCTTTAATGATTATTTACTGTAGGGACTTCCTATGTCTAGAAACAAGGACACTAGATATTCTCACGGTGAGATCTGCCAACAAAGGATTGGGCATCAAAGAGCGTATCTTCAGTCTCCCATGTTGAGAGCAAGTGAGAGATGAGGAAAGAGATTGCTTTCTTGTAGTACCAGTGAATATCCTCTTTTCAGTGTTTGCTTTGGCAGCACATATACTAAAATTGGAACAATACAGAAAGATTATCATGGCCCCTTTGCAAGGATGACACTCAAATTTGTGAAGCATTAAATATTTTTATGGAGACTTTACCTCTTTCATATTTACATGGATGGAGCTGGAACATATTCTTCTTAGCAAAGTATCTCAAGAATGGAAGAAAAAGTATCCAATGTATTCAGCCCTACTGTGATACCAATTAATAACTTTCATATGAAAGCTAGAACCCAATTATAGCCCAAGAAGAAGGGGAAAGCGGAGAGGGAGAGAAGGGGGAGAGTGGGTGGAGGGAGGGTAATTGGTGGAACCACACCTATGGTGCATTATACAAGGGTACATGTTAAATTTACTAAATGTAGAATATAAATGTCTTAACATTATAACTAAGAAAATGTGGTGAAGCCTATGTTAACCAGTTTGATGAAAATATTTCAAATTATATATAAAACCAGTACATTGTACCCCATGATTGCATGGGGACAGCTATGATTTCATAAAAAAAAAAGTTCTCTTTTCATCTGTCCTTTTCCTTTGGAAGAATAGCATGTCCCCATCCCTGCCATCTCTTTCACCCCTAAGGTGAATATTTGCTGAGTTGCAAGAGCTACTGTTCCATCCTGTGCCTCTAGAGTGTGGAGAAATATCTTAAGAGTAAGTTGACTAATATATACATGTGTATATAATGTCTAATATATATGTCTAAAATATGTATACATATATACATATACATGTACACATGTATATGTATTATACATATATATGTCTAATATATGTATACACATATATATGGGACAATCAAAAATCAAAGACTAGAATAAAGATATTAATCAAAGCAACACAGAGGTGAATGAGATTTCTTGATACAAGAAAAGAGAGGACATAAAACGGTGCACCATTTATATTTAAGGGAAGATCAGAGGAAGAAAATAGCACCCTGAGTGGGAGCAGCTAATGGTAGGGGGAGAACACAGGAAGACTGTATGTCTTGGTGGCTGAGAGAAGACTTTCAAGTCAGTGCTTTCATGATGCATAAAAATTTGAGTATGATTTCCTCGTTTTCAAATTTGTTTCCAACTAGGAGATCATTGAAATTGTACAGGCTTAATGTGGGTGCAGTAATGTAAAGAATGGCTGTGAGTTGACAACTCCACAGGAATCATGACTGTGAAAAAGAAAAGGGAGCTGGCTTGGGGCTTGGTGGCCATGTCAGCTCGGGACAGCTATTGCATTTTAGGGAGAATATATTTAAAGACTCATGGAAAAGAGATCATGGAGAGGGAAAGATTTAGGATGCAGAGACAGGAGGGGATGTTTGATGAAAGGAAAGTTCTTAAGGGGGTAGAAGGATATACCTCTTGGATTCAGGAGATGACTCAACCCTTGGGAAGAAAAGGGAATCAAGGTAAAGTGGGGGAGAAAGATAATCTTTATTTTTGTGGTCTTTTGGGTTTTTTTATTGTGGTTGTTGTCTTCATTCAAAGTGAAATAAGGTACAGCATGGAAAATGAGGAGAACGTGTGAAGAAGTGGGCTGGGAAAAAGTGAAGAAATCAAGGGAAGAGAGTCAGTGTCACCACTGCCTCTGGTGGGAACACAGTTCTTGGCAGAGGTGCAGGATTTTTCTCTAGCTTGATCAGTCCTGATAGATAAGAGCAGAGAAACTACCAACTTGGTCTAAGTCTGCAACCTTGCCAGGTTAATGAGATGACTAAGTATGTAGTCATCTCTTCTCTCTTCTCCTAATACTTGTTATTTGAATCTTGGAAAAATTTTAAAATTTAGAAAACAGAGGAAAGAGAGAAAAACATACTTCATCATATAAAAACATACACCAATAGCAATTTGGTACAATCATTTACATCTTTTTAAGACATGTTTTTATTTTTCATCGAATGAAAATCAAGGACTACATGAGGTATTTTTCTTTTACATTTAAACAATACTTTATAATTACAAGGTTGTATCTCAGTCAAGGCGGAAGTTCAGATGCAAAACACTTTACTGACTATGATCAGCAGTTGTTCCTGAACTCTGACCTCCTTCTGATGATGTACTGAATGGTCTGATTTCTCAGTCTCATATTTCTCTCACAACCAGTTTGACAATTCTGAAGCAATATTTTGCCCAGGTATGAACTTGCAAAAGTTTTTAGCACAGTTCTCCAAATTGCTCTGTTGGACTCACTTAACAAAGCAAAAACAAAATAAATATTCCACATTTTCACATGTTTTTACCTCATGCAAATGTCATCTCTCTTAGAGATGTTTAATTAGATGGATTATTTTTATGTGATATGATAAAAGAGATAAGTTCAAAGGTTGGAAGTTTTTTGTTTTAATTTTTCATTGTGATAGAACTACAAGAAAAACCCTAACAAAATTTGTTGAATAAATAAAAAGGCAAATATCAACATATTTCAGCATACTTGCCCTGCAGAAAGAAGAGTAATGAACAGGCTAACTTTGTTGTAGACAGTATGCCACAAATTTAAGAACATAAAATATTCTGGGAAGAGGACTACCCTGCCTTTAAATAGACCCTGTCTATTTGGGTCCTGATACCAATATTAATGTTTTTATTACATTTAACCTCAGGTGGGATGAAGTTCTTAAGAAATTCCTGATCTAATTCTTTTCCTTTCATTTATTTCTTTGATTTCTTTACAGCTACAAATCAAATTCATTGACCCAAAAGGTCAGAATGGAGTCCTATAATCCCACTTACTAGAGACCAATTATATTATTTCTTTGCTTTTCCACATATGGGCATGTAATATCTTATAAAATTGCTTTTTCCAGCTTAGCACCTATAGCTCAACAGGTTTAACCAGCCTGGGCCTGCCAAACAATGACAAGTACAACCCAAAAATAGCCAGGTGTTGTGGTGGGCGGCTGTAGTCCCAGCTGCTTGGGAGGCTGAGGCAAGAGAATTGCTTAAGCCCAAGAGATTGAGGTTGCTGTGAGCTATGACACAATGGCACTTTATCCAGGGTGACTGCTCTTGTTGGAAGGCTCTTGTTGTCAAGGGGATGGGCGACCCCTACCCCAACTGGGGGGCCCATGCGGTGGGTTTTTCATGAGTAAGCAAGGAACAAAGAACCTCTCACCTCAGTCCACAGGAGAGAGTCTCGGTTCTCCTACACCTGGGAAGCTCCAGCTCTGAGCCCAGTGTCCATCTTGCCTGGCACAAAAGAGAACAAACTTTCTCTCCACCATTCTGGGCACATAGACCACCCTTTCCCCCAATCTGTTTGTCTGGTACACTGACCCTTTCAGAAGCTGGAGTGTTTGAGGAATACTCTAAGAGACTGATGCGTTGTGTGAGTTGCTGAGTAGTGGCACGGAAACACTGGTGCTGCAGTCATAATTTTAGTGTGGAAAAGTGTGGCCTCAGCTGCCTATCTTTCCTATGGAAAGAGTTCTTCCCCCATCCCCTCTTTGCTTGCACTACATGGGCAAGCTTGGCAAGAAACCTTGGTTGAAGTTGGCCATGGATTCTTGCTCTCCTGCCACTGCTGTTAGACTTTGTTTGTGCTGTAGTGAGGGAAGTTGTAATAGGGAGAGGAGTTTCCATAGGTCTAATGCAGATTCTCCTCCAGCTATTACCAGTAGGGGTGGGGGTGGGGTGCGTCGGTGTCTGGTGTCTGGATCTTGATTCAGCAGAGATTCCAGTTAAGTGCTGCAACACCTTGGGATTGAGTGAGAACATTATAACCTAAAAAATTGTACCCTTATAATAATTTAAAATAATAAAAGAAAAAAATAAAAATCTGTGTTTATTTCATGTTTACGGTACATCACTAGTAAAAGACATAAAAATGAATTGTATGGAATGTATGATAATTTATTAATTACATTTATTTTTATTATCACTTCACTTGTCTGTCAACAGAACACCCAGACATGTGTAACAGTATTTGAACTCAGTCAAATTTCATGTTTTGCAGACTGTCAGTCACATAAAAAACCATAGTTTGATGCATATTTTGCAATTTTGTTGCTAGGGAGGTAGATGACATATGGAATATGGCTGTCCCTTTGTATTATTTCCCTAAGCCCCACAAATGTTGGAGGTAAGCCTGATTTCTTCCTGTCCATCCTGTAAGCAGGTGGGTGCAAGGGCAGGAGAGACTCCTGAGAAGCCCCAGAGCTGCTCCATGGCAGCACTTTCCACTGTGCTTTCTCATCCCTGATTATTATTCCACATTCTCTCCCCAATTTCTCCTCAAGTTTTTCCTTTCCATGCAATACATATTTTATTGGTTAAATAAATTAGTGGGTTTGTTTCTTGGTATGGCATAAAGTCATCTATTCGATGCACAACAAACTCTAGTAGGAGCAGCACAGAAGGAAAGAGGCTGAGAAAGTTTAAGTCTGGGGTCCTCAAACTATGGCTAGTGGGCTACTGAGGACATTTATCTGGCCTGCTGGGTGTTTTTGCCACTGCTGCCTGTCCTGCTTAGTACCCGACTCTCCCAGGCCTGTGGTGTGCATGTGTAGAATGTGTGCTGCACTCTCTGACTCCCCTCCTTCTCTCTGTCTCTTGACTCCTCCTCTCAGTCTCAGGTGGGATCGGACGACACTCACGAGCTTGCCTGTGCAGAGCCTGCTGCTGCCTGAGGGCGGAGGTAAGGACAAGTTAGGATTTTTTTTTTTCTTTTAAGTTAGGAGGTCTTTTTTGTTTGTTTGTTTCGTAGTTAGTAGAGCCTCTTTTTTTCCTGTTAAGGGGGGCCTTTTTTTTCTGAAGATAGGAAGTCTTTGTTTTTGCAGATGGGGGAACAATTTTTTGAAGTTAGAAGAGCCTTTTTTTTAAAGTTGGTTCGTTGGTTGGGGGTGGTTTCTAGTAGGGTTGCATCACAGCGATAACGCAAATAGTAAATGCTTAGTGCTAATACAAATTGTCAGTGCTCAGAGGTAATGCAAATGGTCAGCACTCAGAGGTAATGCAAATAGTCAGTGCTCAGTGATAATGATAATTGTAAGTGCTCTGTGTTAATGCACATAGTCAGAGGTCATTGTTATCGCAAATGGTCAGCCATCAGTGTTAATGCAAATAGTCAGTACTCAGTGTTATCATATGGGGGCCTCCAAACTGGTAATCTGCCTAGGGCCCTATGGGAATTTATCCTGGCTCTGAAGACAAGCCAAGGAGTAGGAAACCCCATTTAATTGACAGTAAGTGCATTTATATTCTGATTGCTATTCAGTTATGTATAATGTTGTATGTTGTGTGCTGTGTAAGCCCCAGTTCACACTGCTGTGATCTCTGAGCAGTGCGCAGAACTCGCACTAGGGCTGAATGCGCATTAGATTTGGAAGAAAAAAGGCATACGCCCCTTCTTTTGGGTAAGAGACCCATGCAATCAGATTCCACTGCAGGAAAAAAGACCCATGCGATCAGATTCCTGTGCACGTTCACAGATTGCAGTGCGGTTCACACAGGGTAGTGTGAACTGGTAAGGTGGTGGAGGAACTGGCTCTGTAGTCATGCCAGTTCCTGCACCACACCAGTTTGAGCCTGAAGAAAAAGCAGAGTTCCACCAAAATGGGCATTGGTGAGGCTGAAATGATGTGGACTGACAAGGCTGCATTGATGGACATTGACCAGACTGCATTGATGGGCAGTGCAGTCTGTATGTCTCTGTGTAGGCAAAGTTATTGCTGGTATATTGTTTTTGTGGCACTGTATATATACATTGGTATTTTACTAATAGCAATTTGGAATCCCTAGGAAACAATGATATCAAGAAAGAGAAAAATGGACTCGGAGTGTAGGACATTCAAAAAACAGTGGACTTATGATTACTTTTTCATGCAGTACAAGGAAAGAGCTGTGTGTTTGATATGCCGCCAGAATATAGTGTCTGTGTTCAAAGAATACAATTTGTGTCGACACTATCAAACTTAACATAAAGATAAATATGATTGTTTGGTTGGAGAAGTGAGAAAAGATAAAATATTAAAACTGAAAAATACATTGACAACTCAGCAAAATACTTTTGTGAATCAGAATCAGCTAAATATTTCTTTGCTGTGAGCAAGTTTTCAAGTTGCCAAGCTAATAGCGAGCACTGGCAGATCATTTGTGGAGGGAGAATTTCTTTCTTTTTTTTTTTTTTTCAGTTTTTTTTTTTTTAATTGTTGGGGATTCATTGAGAGTACAAGAAACCATGTTACACTGGTTGCATTTGTTGGGAAAAGTCCCTCTTACAATCGTGTTTTGCTCCTAAAAGGTGTGGCACAGACCAAGACCCCACCCCCGTCACTCCTTCCGTCTCTCTGCTCTTCCTTTCCCCACCCCTCCCTCATTCTTCCTCTCTCTGCTCTCCCCTTCCTTCACCCCCACCGTGTCAATAATTGTCATTAATTATCCTCATATCAAACTTGAGTACATGGGATTCATGCTTCTCCATTCTTGAGATGCTTTACTAAGAATAATGTGTTCCACTTCCATACAGGTTAATACAAAGGCTGCAAAGTCTCCATTTTTTTTAATGGCTGAATAGTATTCCATAGTGTACATACACCATAGCTTGTTAATCCATTCCTGGATTGGTGGTCATTTAGGTTGTTTCCACATTTTGGCGATCGTAAATTGAGCTGCAATAAACAGTCTACCGCAAGTGTCCTTATGATACAAGGATTTTTTCCCTTCTGGGTAGATGCCTAGTAATGGGATTGCAGGATCAAATGGGAGGTCTAGCTTGAGTTTTTTGAGAGTTCTCCACACTTCCTTCCAAAAAGGTTGTATCAGTTTGCAGTCCCACCAGCAGTGTAAAAGTGTTCCCTTCTCTTCACATCCACGCCAGCATCTGCAGTTTTGAGAGTTTGTGATGTGGGTCATTCTCACTGGAGTTAGATGGTATCTCAGGGTGTTTTTTTTTTTTTTAATAATTTTATTGAATCATAAATCTGTACATTGGTGCAATCAAAGGGCACGATTCATATACATTCAGAAATGTTTTGATCGTACTGTTACAGATAGCCTTCATGGCATTTTCTTGATCACTATATAAAGACATTGATACTCTACATTTAATAAGTTTCCCCAGTACCCTGCTAAGATGCACCGT
>CAUYON010000785.1:0-29876 GCA_963573935.1 Arctocebus calabarensis
CGCCCGCCACAATGCCCGGCCATTTTTTGGTTGCAGCCGTCATTGTTGTTTGGCGGGCCCGGGGGCTGGATTCGAACCCGCCAGCTCAGGTGTACGTGGCTCAACGGGCTAAGGCGCCAGCCAAGTACAATGTTTTATATATAATAGGTAGTCATTAATCTTTGCTGGATGGATGAACTCAAGCCAACCTGGCCATTTGCTAGCAATTCTTTTGATAAAAAGGCTTCATATGTGAGAGACTAACAGAATTGCTTTAGGTGAAATAGCTGAGTTATTGATAGATATCAATTGGTTTCAAAATCTGTATTCCTGGTAGAACAATAATATACTTCTCTTGATTTTGGAAGCCAGTTTGGGCAAATTTACATGGTTTTTGTCTTAGGCATTATATCAGCTATCTATTGCTATATAACAAGCAATAGAAGGGCTCCCACTTATTTACTTTGGTCGTGAATCTGCAATTTGAGTAGGGTTTGGTACAGACTGGTTATTTCTGTTCCATGTGTTATCAGCTGGACTTGACTTGACTGAGCTGACTTGACTGAGGCTATAGGATACACTCCCCAAAGTGGCTTGCTCACATGCTCTGCTAGTTGGGACTAGCTGTTGGTTCCTCTCCATGGGGACCTCTCCATGGGGTGACCTGGGCTTCCTCATAACACAGTGACTGAATAAAATCATGAGCACCCCTATGAGAACCAAGTGGAAGCCATATTGCCTTTTGTAACCTAACATTGGAAGTCATACAAAGTCACTTTCACCATAGTCACAAGCCCACCAGATTCAAGGGGAGGAAACACAAACCCTATCTCTTGATGGGAGGAATGTCAAAGTCACATTGTAAGGACGCGTGGGATAAGAGGCATTGTTGCAGCCATTTGGGGGAGAATATAGTCTACTATAAGGTTCATTTAGGATCTTTCCCCATGTACCCAATTTCCAAATTTTAAAGTTTTTTTCTATTTGTCTTTATGATAGTATTTTTCCAGCTGCCTCCTCTAAACATACTGGCTAAAACATCTCACCCAGAAGCTAACATTTTAGAAAAGAATTGATGCTGTAACACATTGTTCTTATAGTACACTAAAGGTACTAGCTGAACATCTTTCTAGAATGGGAGTATGTCCTGCTGGGTTTTTTCTTCTGTATAATTCTTCTATCTGGTTTGGAGAAGAGAATAAATAGTACAGGGGTAAGCATATCCCTAAATATAATAAATAAAATAAAGGAGAACAAATATATGTGCACATGCTGCCTGGAGGAAGCTTTAAGTCAATTTTTGGAAGGTTCTATGGCACAGGTGATAAGTGGATGATAGGTGGATTCAGGGGAAAATCTTACAGGTGTGTAGAATAATAAGTGGTCTCTATTTTGAGGTTATTAACAAAATTTTCAAAATACTAAAAATTGAAATAATTATCCACTAAATATCCACATACCCACCACTCTATATTCTATAATTAACATATTATGGAATATGTTACGTTCTATAATTAACGTTAAACTCTATTTGTTTTATCACATATCTATCCATTTATCCATCCCTCTATCCATCTATCAATTCATCTTATTTTTTATACATTTCAAAGCAACTTTCAGTCATCAACCAATGAAGTATCATATCTTGAGTCATATTTTAAAGTGTGGACAGTTTTCCTCCTATTTCCATCTATTTTATAAAAATTTTATTTGATAAATATATGAAATCAAGTGGACTCAATCTTTTCTCATTATATCAAAAATGAAATCTATGAGAATTTAGTGGAGAAGTTGCCAGACAAACTGTAAAGATTGTGCATATCTTGCAAGCAAGATTGTGCCTTGGCTTGAGAATGTAATAAAAACTTATAGGGCACCGGCCCCATATACTGGAGGTGGTGGGTCAAACCCGTCCCCAGCCAAAAACTGCAAAAAAAAAAAAAACCCCAAACAAACAAAAAAAAAACTTATACATTCTGAACTGAAAAGGAGTAATTGTGTTTCTTGAGAGTAAAGAGTCTGGCAAAAGAATAAAATGGGCATTCTACCTTTTCTTTTCCTTAACCATTTTAGAAGCCATATTAGATTTTTATCTATAAAGCTGGTCAAGAACTTCTCTTAGATGGCTCAGTGCCTGTGGCTCAAGCAGCTAAGACGCCAGTCACATGCACCTGAGCTGATGGGTTCGAATCCAGCTCAGGCCCGCCAAACAACAATGCTGCAACCAAAAAATAGCCAGGCGTTGTGGCGGGTGCCTGTAGTCCCAGCTATTTGGGAGGCGGAGGCAGGAGAATTGCTTGAACCCAGGAGTTGGAGGTTGCTGTGAACTGTGATGCCACGGCACTCTATCCAGGGTGACAGCTTGAGGCTTTGTCTCAAAAAAAAAAAAAAAAAAAGAATTTCTCTTAGAGAAAGTGAAATCAAGACTTGAGTATATTAGTCAGAGTTCTCCAGATAAATAGAATCAATAGGAAATATCTGTCTGTGTGTCTATCTATCTGTCTATCTATTTACATATATATAGAGAGAGATGAGAGACTTATTACAGGAATTGGCTCATACAATTATAGAATCTAAGAAGTTCCAAGATATGCCATCTACAAGCTGGAGAGTAGGGAAGTCTGATGGCATAGTTCAGTTAGAGCCCACTGGTATAAGTCCTAGAGTCCAAAGGCCTGAGAACCAGCAGGAGTTCTAATGCCTGAGGGCAGGAGAAGTAGATATCCCAGCTCAAGGGGAGAGAGAGAGAATGAGAATGAATCACTTAAGCCAAAGAGTTTGAGGTTGCTGTGAGCTGTGAGGCTGAGGCATTCTACTGAGAGTGACAAAGTGAAACTCTGTCTCAAAACAAAACAAAATACCCTTTCAGTGAGGGATAGTAATAAGATGCTCATCAAGTCAGCTTCCACTTGAGCTAAGCAAATAAGCAAAAGACAACAATGAAATGGACAGCAGTGATGACTCACTCATGCACATCATGTACATCATGACCATTTGATTCCATTTCTTTTTGAAAGGCAGAAATATACCTTCTTTTCAGAGCTATTGTGGGAATAAATGAAACAATATAAGAAAAGTTACTGGCACCTAAATGGTTTCTACTGCTGGGAGGATGTTTCTTAATGGCTAAGACTTAGGCTTCTGTGATTCCACTGCCTCCTGGCTGTGTAAGCTTGGGCAGGTTACTAACACCTTATCTGTAAAATAGAGATAGGAACCACTTGTATCAGTTACCTATTACTGTATAACAAATTACCCCAAAACTTAGTGGCTTAAAACAACAGAAATTTGTCATCTCACAGTTTCTGTGGGTCAGGAATTCAGGAGTGGCTTAACTGGGTGATTCTAGCTCAGGGTCTTTCATGAAATTGCATTCAGGATGTCAGCTGGAGCTGCAGTCATCAAGGCCTTGACTGGAGCTGGAGCATCTGCTTTCAAGATGGTGTGCTTACGTGGCTATTGGCAGGAGGCTTCATTTCCTCACCCATGGGCCTCTCTCCACGGGGTAGCTTGAGAGCACCCTATCAAAATGTACCTGGTTTCCCCCTTAGTGAGTGATTCAAGAGAGAGAGCAAGGAGAAGCTGCAATACCTTTTACAACCTAGTCTCAGGTGATGACCATCTGTGACCATCACTTTTGCAGTATTTTATTTGTTAGAAGTGAATCACTAAGTGTAGTGCACATTCAAAGGGGCTTTCATGGGTTGTTAAGCCAAGATCTGGTGGTTCTTTCTCCCTGAAGTCTCCTATAATCCCCTGTGGTCAGAGGAGTTAGGCTTGGGGAGGGAACTGACCACACTCTCCAAGGAACTGGAGCAAAAGTCTAAGTGCTCACCACATCCCCTGGTCACTTTGGGTGCCTTGAGCCACAGGCCTGGCAGGTAATAGTGGTAGGAAGGTGAGGAAGGAAGTTTTAAATTGGATTGATTTGTAACATCTGAAAAAGGCCTAAAAGTCAGAAAAATTATCCAAAATATGAAAAGACGTGAAAGGCAAATTTGTAAAAAACATTTCTCAAAACAGTGATTGGAGAAAAATAAACTGCTTCACGTTCATAGCCCATGGAGTTTAACCTGCTCAGTAACAGCTAATCCCTATAAAGGCCTTACAATGGGCCAGGTACTCTCCTAAGCATTTCACAAATAGTCAACTCACTTAAACCTATGAGGGAAGCATTATTATTACCTTCATCATCTCCATTTTACAGAGAAGGAAACTGAGACACAGAGAAGTTGAGCAATTTGCCCAAAACATAAGTAGAGCTAGCATTCGAACCCAGACAATCTGGCTCTCAAGTTCATAATTGTCGCCACTAAGCTACACTGCCATGGCAACAAATCACTTTCATATGGCATTCTATTCTGGTGTGGTTTTCTTTCTTGGGTCTTTTGAAGCTAACATTTCTTTTCTTTCTTTTTCTCTTCCTTCCCTCCTTTCTTTCTTTTTTATTTTTTTCAACATGGAACAGACAAAAATGCTTTTATTTAATTCTTGCTACCAAACTCCTACAAGAAATTAGGATTTGATTACTATTTATAGCTCTCTGGCTAACTTTTCGTTGTCTATGATTGTGGTTGGTAGTCATTGTTTAGCACATTTGGTCACAACAATGTCCTGAAAAAATTTTAAAAGAAAGAATTGCAGTTAAGTTTGCTCAAGGTGCCAAAGAAAATCGATTAAAGTGTTGAGGCCAATGTTTCTGTTCTTTTCACACTGTTCATGGTTCAACTTAGTGCCTGGAGGACAGGGATAAAGGCTTTAATAGTTAATGATGAGGTATTAGACTGAAATTTCTAAAATTACATTTTCCCAAATGGTATAAACTTTAAATGAAAACATGTAAGATCTGACAGTGTGATTTAAGCTCTGAGCAGGGCTAAGGAATAACTAATACTCACCTCTTCCTGCAAACACTATAAATTTACACATTGATTTGATTCTCAAGCTTTTCTCCCAGATCCTGATTGCATTATGAGGTCTAGGCCCAGATGGGCATTCCATAAATGCTTTTTGACAATGAATAGAGGCTTATTTGGTTTTCTAGACTTGTCCCACATATATTCAGGATAAAAATGTCTTCCGTCTTGATTACCACTTGTTTATTTATTATTGAGACTCATAATGAGTAGCGCTTGTGTTCTGACATCTGTAGTGGGATGCTTCTATGGCATTTAATAGAAACTCTAACTCAAACTGTCTTAAATGCAAGAAAAAGGCAGAATATGTTTAATTGAGCAACTCGGTAGTGTCATAAAGAACCCAGTTCTTTTTTCTTTGCTTCCTTTCTATTTTTCCACTCTGCCTTATTTAATGTGCAGGCTTTGACCTAATACGGGTTTTCCTCTTAGTCACAAAATGGCTGCCAGCTGCAACTGAGGTACTTGTTTCTTTGCTCATCTAGCAGGATCTACAGAGAAAACTTCTGTCTTGAATCATGAGATGTTAAGTCCTTTCCTTCATTCTAATTAGGTCATACATTTATTGAGACTAATTGGGACTCAGCCCCTGGAAGGGTGGAGGGAATAGATACCCGAACACAGTTGGGGTTCTGATGGAAGGGCAAAGGAGCAAATAGATGCTAGGGAGGCTCTGAAACTGTTTCTTCTTCTGGAAGATGTAAGAATCTTGCAGAGAATTGTAAGGATTACAGATGATGTAGCTAGAGTTGCCAGATTTAGCAAATAAAAATACAGGATGCACATTTAAATTTGAATTTCAGATACATAGCAAAGAATTTTTTAGTATAATATGCATGCCTCTTTCTACAAACACTACAAATTTACACATTGGTATGGTTCTTAAGCTTTTCTTCCAGATCCTGATTTCCTGATTGCCTTATGAGGTCTAAACCCAGAAGGGCATTTCATAATTTTTTTTTTTTTTGACAAGGGTTAGAGGTCTTTAGTCTTATAGCCTTGTCCCACAAGTATCCAAGATAAAAGTACATCCTTATACTAAAAATTATTCATTGACTATCTGAAATTCAAATTTAATAAGGCATCTTGTATTTTATCTGGCAATCCTAAATGTATGTAAAGTTCTTGGCACATAGCAGGCATTCATTTAGTGGTATTAGTGTTCTTTCTACATAAGACAAGAGCATAGTTAAGTGGCTGAATGATAAGTTTTTAACTCTTACTAGAGTGCCAAGGCGTCAACCTAGCTCACAGCAACTTCAAACTTGGTTCAAGTTTGAAGCCTCCGGAGTAGCTGGGGCTTCAGGCACCCCCCACCCCCCGCCCCCGCAACACCTGGCTAATTTAGAAACGTTAGCTTTTGACCAAAAAAGGAATTAACTGAATTGGCTGTGACTTCAAGAAGACCCTCACCAAGGCCAGGCGTGGTGGCTCACGCCTGTAATCCTAGCACTCTAGGAGGCTGAGGCAGGTGGATTGCTTGAGCTCACAGGTTCCAGACAAGCACTGAGCAAGAGTGAGACACTCCCCACCCCCCTCTAAAAACAACCAGGTATTGTGGTAAGCACCTGTAGTCCCAGCTACTTGGGAGGGTAAGGCAAGAGGACTGCTTGAGCCCAAGAATTTGAGGTTGCTGTGAGCTGTGACGCCAAAGCACTGTACTGAGGGGCACAAAATGAGACTCTCTCTCAAAAAAAGAAAGGAAGGAAGGGAGGGAGGGAGGGAGGGAGGGAGGGAAAAGAAAGAAAGAAAAGAAAGAAACCCCTCACCACTACTCAAAACCAGATTAAAGCTAATGTTCTTAAGTGGAAGGTCTTATTTGTATATATGGGTGGCACATTATAAGACATCAAATATTACTATGTAATATGTGAATCACTATAAAAGTTTTGAGACAGACTGCATTTTGCCCCATTATTTCACTTCTAAGAAACATAGTCAACTGTGTCTTTTCTCATTCACCTCTGCAGGTTTCAGCTTGCTCAGGTTATCAGTATTGCTGGGACGACTGACTTCATTTGCTTCCATCTGTGCAGATTTTACGTTTCTTGATTTTTGTGTATCTCAAAACTTTTGTAATGACCCATGTATTAAATTGGAACTATTTCAATGGATGTTCAGTTATTGATTTTTCCTTATCTTGTTCCAAATCTATACAGATACACCATTCTTCATTTGATTTAGAGTAAGGCTGCTGAAATTCCTAGTACAAAGGCACTAACTATAGGGATAACAATGGAGCGATTGCACCATGTGGGTGAAGCTTGAGGTCACAGCACTGTTACTTTGCATATCTGGAGGAGGCAGGAGACTCTGCAAAGCCCTCTGTTGTTGCCTTTGACTCCATTTTCTTTCACTGCTAGTTCACTACTCCTACCTGTAAAATTTTCTAATATACCTCCTGAAAAACTAAAGAAAATGCAGGCACTTTTATTTCCTTATCAAATATTCGCCATGTTACAAAAAGAATACTAGACTGGCTTGGCATCAAGGGGTCAAACCCAGCATACTACATATTGTTACCAGATGCACGACAGGAATAGATTAAATGGATTTTATCCAAGATATCTATTTCCTATTACAGTACTGCATATTTCTAATTCGGTGGCAGCTATGACCTCATATACTTCATATTTTCTGTGCTTGTCTTAAAAACCAAAAAAAGACCCTATTTTCTTATGCAGCTTTACATATATTTGTCTGCAATGTCTTTCTTTAAAAATTCTTTTTCTTAATTTTCAAAAAGTTGCATTGGAAATATATCTTTTTCCATTTCATCACCTCTTCATTCTCCTGGGAAACCTGGTCCGTGATGGGTATTAAGATCTTTACATTTCTACTGGTTGGGCGATGACTTCATTGCTTTCATGCTAGCTGGGGAATCTTGTGTAGCACAGCATCGGACCCAAGTGGAGCTGTGGGCTGCTGCTGCAACAGACCATTGCATGCACCCCCAACTGCTGTGTAAGGAATCCTCAAGCTGCTAGTTCTTTGCTCCTAACTCACCCAAGGGGTAGCGGGCTGCTGGATGAGTGTATGTGTGAGTGTGAGTGTGAGTGTGTGTGTGTGTGTGTGTATGAGCAGCTGCAACAGTTGGACAGCAGCAGCAATGGACTTCCATATCATTTTTACCGACGACGACAGAGATAAACCATCCTCCATCCTTTATTTCCAAGCAGTGCCTCAGCTCCCGCCCCAGATGTGTTCTCCCTCCCTTCCACGACCTCTCCTCCCCCTGCACGGGTGCCTCCGGAGGGAGGCTAGGATAGCTGTGCTGCAGGCAGGATTCCCCCTTTTTTTCCGCAGTGACAGGCGGATTCCGGGGCCTCCTCGCCCCCTCCCTCCTCCGCAGCCACCCCTTTCTCAGTCACGATCTCCCCACCTCCTCCTCTTTTTCCCTCTTCCCTTTCCCCTTCCCTTTCCTCCTCCCCCGGCAACAGCTACAGGCTTGGGCCCCGCCCCTTCCAGCCTCGCCAGCCCAGGTTGCTAGGGCCTGGCGGGGCAACCAAACCTGGCGTGCTAGGAGGCGCGGCACGCGCGTGCGCGTGAGCGCGCAAGCGAGCTTGTATAAGGAATCAGCGTTCAGGCTTTGGAGTCACGAGCACCAGCTGCGCGACCAGGATGCGCGAGCACGAGCCCGAGGACGAGCGCTCTCTCCCTATTGGCGTCAACTAAAAGTGGGCGTGGCAAAGGCGGAACCCAGGGGGGCTGAGAGGCTTCCCCATTGGTCCGAGCGCTCCGGCCGGGGCGGGGTAGTTAGCAGTTTAGGCTGCGCGTTCGCGTCTGTGAGAGGGCGGGGCCGGAGGTTTCGGTTAGTTGTCTGCTGTTGGGGAAGGTACAGAAGAGACGGCGGCCTCGGGAGCTGTGGGGTACCCTGCCTCCGGCAGGGGACTCAGCTGGGTGAGTAGTCGCGCCGGTACCTACCTGCCAGGCCTTCTTGGTGTCACTTCGGCCTCGTGTCCACCCAGTTTTTCCCAAGCGAGGGGACTCACCCAGTCCCCCTGGGTGAAGAACAGAAGGGGCGGCGGCGCTGGTCCCCCCGAGCCGGGGCGACGGGGCTAAGACGTCCCAGTCTGGAGTGGCCTCTACGGCGCTTCATCGCGGAAGGACTTTCCCGGAGTGACTGGGGCTTCATTTTGGGGTGTGAAGGAAGGCGAGAGAGTGTGAAAGAGGGGTGGCGGGTCGAGGCCGCCCCGCAGGGCTCCCCTCGGCGGCGGGTCTGCGGCGTCCCCGCCCTGCCGCCCCCGCGGCGCTAGCTCCTCCTCGGGGCTTGCGGCGAGGGAAGCCCTTTCCACCCGTGCCGAGGAGGAGCCAGCGCGCCGGAGCCCCCTGCCCGAGTTCCGAGGGAGCCACATAGTTGCCAGGGACTGCGAGCTGCGTCCCCGGCCCTTCTGACCTTGGCTGCCCACGGGGGTGGGCTAACGACCCTCCACTGGCTCCGAGGCTCCTGCAACCTCTCCCGAACAAGTTTCAGGCTTTGCTGTGAAGTTTACCACTGGCAGAGTGGGGAGAAGCAGAAATTGGCCCCTTCTCGGACCTTCATACCCTTTGGACCCTAATAGAAATTGAATTTGGGGGTTTGGAACCGTTTCCCAGAACGAACAGGTCCTTCTCGCATTGACACGTTTTGTGCCCACGTTGGGGGAAAAAATAACCTGAACATATTTCGGCGTAAAAGCAGATCTTCCTTCAGGGTTTTGTTTTTCGCTTCACTTGAGTGTTAAAGCACAGATGCCTGAATAAGAAAAGCCTGACCTTAGTATCTCTACGGTGTAATTAGACGAGTGAGGTAGTAGTGAAGTAGTTGAGGATCAATATTCTGTTAACAGTTTATTTTAATGGGCTGAAATTTAAGCTGATTTTAGAAAGTATTGGTTAACATAGAATAATTTGTTTCCGTGCATCTGACTTAGGTTTGTTTGAAGGTAATGGTTATGTAGTTAATATAAAGATACAAATTAATTTGCGAGCATTTGACTGAAACAGAAGACATAAATATGTATAGAATAGGGTTATCGTTTTAACATCCGCTGGAACATTTCCAACTTGTTCCTTTCTTGCTGTAGGGTTACAAAAAAAAAAAAAGTCTTTAATGAGGCTATTTGGAATCATATGTGAATGACATTTAGATGTAAATTTGTTTTTAATTCCTTTAAGTGTTTTAAAATATTTTATTCATGGAATATGAGGAGGCTATAATTGTCCCTGTGTCTTTAGTGTTGAAGAGGACAGTATAAATATATTTCACAGACCATTTAGGGTTCATTAATAAGTTTATAAAAGGTGTACCTGTTAAATATTTGAGAATATGATACTTCAGTATCTACCGAGCCTTTTAATTTCTGTATTAAATGTACTGTTTTAGGATTCAGCATTTTTGACGTTGACACTGGAACCGGGAGTAAGGAAGCCTGCAGCAGTATTACCAGTTAGACACCACCAGTGGGTGTTTCTGTTGACAAATGCAAAGAGAACAGTTGGGAAGGAAATCTTTTTTTTTTGGAGGGGGGGGTTTTGAGGGCGGGAAGGAGCCAAAAGAGAAAAGCTGTAGAACTGAAGCTGCCAGTACTGTGTATGCTGAGCATTTCACAAGTACAAGAAAACCTAATTAGGGAAAAAATTGCGTTTGGCTGTATTAAATAATAGAACTCCAAAAGAGGCATACTACATAAAGGTTAACCATTCCAAGAGTGTTAAATAATCCACCATTTCAGAGTTAGTTGGGGGTTCCTGATTTGCAGAGGGCATCAAATCTCTTTGACTTGTCTTGCCTTTTTAACATAACTAATGCGACAATTGATTTGATACATATGTTTATTAAAAACAGTTTTGTATTCGAATTTTCTTTATTTAGCATATTTCCTAAGCATAATTAAAAAAAAAAATTTGCTATGTTAAAAAAATTAGAAATAGCATTCTTTCACCAGAGAATAGTCCTTTATTTCCTGCTCAGCCTTAATAATTTATTCATGCTTTAGGGGCTTGTGGTAAGGATTTTTTTACCCTTTTATCTCAGGCTTTTGATTTTACTTTTGCAAGTTCCCTAGCTAAATCTGCCATTGTTTTTATTGTAATTTTCTTGGAGTTATTTAAATCAGAGAGCAGCATCTACTGTGTTCCCTGGGGCTTTAAAAGGAAAGGCTCCCATTGAAAGAAATTGCAGGGCCATTTCACATAGATGAGTAATGGAAGGTTGACTGATTGCGAATCAGATGTATTCTGTTCCAAATATGCTGCATGGGGTTAAGGTAGTTTCACTTAATGAAAACCAGATTTTACATAGTTTTTCCACTTTGAAGGTACAATATTGTTAACATTACAAACTGAAAAAGGTAGAGAAATTCCTTTAAGTATGCTTTCCCCCTCAGCCTTGTATCACCACTGTGTCCAAGAATCTGACTCTCAACAATAGTTGCTTTGTTGGAAATGACAATGACTTCTCTTTAGAAAACTAACCTTTCATTATGATTTATACATCATTTTACTTTGTAATAGAAAATTTAGCTACATCCGAAAAATTGGCTGTAGGAAATCTGTAAAGAAATGAGCAGGGAAAATGAGTTTTCTTTAGCATGTCTGTTAAAATTTCACATTTTCTCCCTTCCATTTTGATAATTTTGGTGGTTATCTCCTTTGTCTCTACAAAAAAAAAAAAAAAGAAGAAGAAGAGAGTCGCACTTTATCTCCCCCAATAGAGTAGATGGCATCACAGCTCACAGCAACCTCCAGCTGTTGGGCTTAGGCGATTCCCTTGCTTCAGCCTCCCGAGTAGCTGGGACTACAGGCACCCACCACAACGCCCAGCTATTTTTTTGTTGTTGCAGTTTGGCCGGGGCTGGGTTTGGACCTGTCACCCTCGGTATATGGGGCCAGTGCCCTGCCCACTGAGCCACAGGCGCCACCCATCTCCTTTATTTCTTATTGAAGTTAGAAGGTATGCTAATATAGTACTTTATTTGGGGGCAATTATTGTGGGGATATCACTTTGTCAGGTAATAGATACCAGGCATTTAAGAACAAATGAATCCACATGCATAGATCCAAAATATGAGGGAAGTCATTTAGATAACCCTTAACTTTGGTACAAGAATACAAAAATATGAAGCATTAATTTGCTTTTTAAGTAGAAAGGACAGCTTACTCAGAGCTGGGTAATTTTAGATTTTAAAGTTTTGTTTTTTTTTTGTTTTTTGGCAACAGCAAATTCTTTGATAGAGGAGGAGATAGAATCTCAAAGGTTCTTTACCATCAAGTTAGGAAAATACAATTAAAAGACTGCATTTAAACTTTCTGTTTGGAGGTTGTCCCAATTTGCTTTCAATGTTAAACTCAACATTAGAAATCTTTTGTTTGTAATGCATGATTTCAGTGTTCAGACTTTATTTTTTGATAGTTTTTCTAATGTTTCCTTTGTATACAGCAGTGGGTGGATGACTGAATTACTCAAAGATCTCGTCTCATTTCTCATTTGAGTTTGTACATTTCTTTCTTTTTTTTTTTAAATAACATCTTTATTCAGATATAATTCACACACTCCACAATTCACCCATTTAAAGTATACAGTTCAAGACTATACTTTCAGGGATCACTTGTATAGTTTGCTCCTTTGTTACTACAGTCCTTTCCCTGAATGTGTAGGAGAGAGAGTGAAAGTGAGAGAGAGAGGAAAGAAAGTGATGAAAGAAAGAAAAGAGAATGAGTTTGTACATTTCTTCATGCTAAGATATGAGGTTGGGTGCAAATCTGTGGACAAGTGTGAAAGATGAAGATGAGGACCTTCTACCTAAAGAGACTAATAACATTTAAGCATTGCATATTTGGGAATTACCAGAAAATTATTTATTAGGTTAAAAGGACCTAGTCCATTTGAATCTTTGAAATTGATTGTCAGTAGTTTGAATTAAGCTCTTCACTTAAAAACATTTGTGTTTGAGATAGTTCTAATCAGGGTCAAGTTTTTGCTGTGGTCTCTATTGGGGTAGTCTTCTCTATAATAATTATAATTTATTTATTGAGCCTTGCTGAATACCAGATACTGTGGCACATAATTTATTTGCATGTATTTTTGTATGTTCTTACAACATCTCTATGAGGTAGATGTTTTTCTTATTTCCTCAGTACTGTCAGATAGGCTTAGAGAAATAGAATAATTTGCCCAGATTACCCAGCTACAGCAGAAGAGCCAAAATTACCATCCAAACCGGTCTGACTGGAAGCTATGCGCTTCACAGCCATGCTTTGTACGTCTCTTTAGGAATCTGATTCTCCAAGTATACTTTGTGTTCCTACTGTACATTATAGTTGGGGTGTATTGGAGGTCTAAATATGCTTCCAGGAGTTCATGGGTTACATGATAAGACTGGCTGACCTTTAGTCACATGAGAGGCTGGTCTCAGATCCATCATGACTGTTGGATAGGATAACCATAAGTACAGACTTTTCTAATAGAGGGCCATTAGTTCTGTTTCTTTATAAATGAAGGTTGTACATAACCATTTATGCTCAAAGTGCGGTAGCTGTTTCTAATTAACCACTTGGTATTTCATGTTTCTGCATGTTCCATTTTAACTTTTGCCTGACTTTGATTAAATTTGCTACACTAATAAGGGCAATGAAGGTACTCCTTGAATTCAATTTTGTAGTTTAGATGTACTCTTGAAATAAAATGGCAGCCATTACAATTTGCAGATAAGCATCTTTACAATTATAACAACTCCAGTGAAATAAAATCTGGAGGTGAGATTTTATAGAGATATGTTTTTGTTTCTTAATACATAGAGATTGGACTCTAAATGTTTTTTAACTTGAAAGTAGAATTTTCTGCTGCTTAAAGCCACTTGCGGCTCGGCACCTGTGGCTCAACGGTCTAAGGCGCCAGCCAGGTACACCTGAGCTGACGAGTTTGAATCCAGCCCTGGCCCACCAAACAACGAGGGCTGCAACCAAAAAATGGCCAGGCGTTGTGGCGGGCGCCTGCAGTCCCAGCTACTTGGGAGGCTGAGGCAAGAGAATCGCTTGAGCCTAGGAATTGGAGGTTGCTGTGAACTGTGATGCCACGACCCTCTATCTGGGGTGACAGTTTGAGGCTCTGTCTCAAAAAAAAAAAAAAAAAGCCACTTGCGATTGTTTTCTGTTTTTCTTTAAACAAGACCCATTACTAAGAGAGCTAAATAGTTATTTAGCCTAAAAGAACACTTTTTAGAGGTCCCTATTAGGGAGGAAAATGACTCAACACTTTTTTCTGTAATTGATGAAAATCACTTTTGTCACTTATAGAAAGTAGAAAGTGGTGATGAATATTGTAGGGCCTCAGGGCCAGAAATCATCAAGGCCAAAGCAGTTGTTCTATACAGGTGGTGGCTATATGTAAGAACTTTTGTGGATTTTATTACAATGTACAGTTTTTCAGGGTACATTTATTTTAATAGCTTTAATGAGGTGTTTTACATACCATAAAATTCGCCCTTTTTATGTGAAGCATTCAATGATTTTTTTTTTTAGTAAATTTATAGAGTTGTATAACTATCATAACAATCCAGTTTTAGAACATTTCCATCTTGCCATTGCGAGTTTTTAAAACCATAGTTACTTCACCTGGGTCTCTTTATCATCATACACTGATAAGCAAAATTGTGTAGCTCTTAAAAGATGTCTTTTAAAAAAAAATCTTCTGGATGGCACCGGCACCTGTGGGTAGGGCGCCGGCCCCATATACTGAGGGTGGCAGGTTCAAACCCGGCCCCGGCCAAACTGCCACAAAAAATAGCCAGGTGTTTTGGTGGGCGCCTGTAGTCCCAGCTTCTCGGGAGGCTGAGGCAAGAGAATCTCCTAAGCACAGGAGTTGGAGATTGCTGTGAGCTGTGTGACACCACGGCACTCTACTGAGGGCGATAAAGTGAGACTCTGTCTCTACAAAAAAAAAAAAAAAAAAACTTCTTACACATTATTATTTCTTGGTACTTTTTGTACTTTCACAAGTTTTACTCTAAACATAATACATAACAGACCATAAAGGACTGTACTACAAATGGTATAAATTACCTTGTGTTTGTGATTTTGATTTTATTTTTGTTTGATCCTTTTTAAAACCAGCAAATAAAATGCAGCATTCTTAGGAATATGCTGGAAATGCAAGGAAAAGAAATCAAGGTAAAAGTAATTATTGTGCAAGAAAAAAATTAGTCAGATATAAGACCATAGGCAAAATAATTGGTTTTCTCGATTTTAAGGTAAACAACATCATTCATTTTATTGTTTGGGCTCTACTCCCCTTGGTAGATCAATGTCTACTGCGCATGTCATAGAGCAGGTTTCATAAAATGTGGGTATTTAATCGCATTACCTACTTGGAAACAGCTCGTCATGCAAGGTACTGTAGCTGCTTTTTGCTGCCTGCATCATTTTCTTCTTAGTTACCTTCTAGGGTGGGCTGGGAAGTAAAGCTCAACTGGGAACATAGAATTTGATCCAGTTGTACAGCACAGGCTGATCTCAGCCACATGTGCAAATTTTCTCCTTTGTTCAGTATATTGCTTGTGTGGATGGGCACTGCTGTAGGGTAGCTTCGGATGTTATTTTTTGGGTATACATAATAGAGGAACAGAATGATTTGGTTGGAAGTAAAGTGTTACTGTATCTTTCATTGCTTTTATATGAACATTTCTCTGTGGAAAGTGACCCTTACAAGTGTCAGGCAGGTAAATCAGTAACTCCTTGTGTGGTAGGTTATGTCTGGATTTTTAATAACAGGTTAGACACACAAGTACTGCTTTGATATTAATAGTTTACTGTCAATTTAATTATAACTGGCTTGAAATAGGCTTTTTGTTTTGAGTGCTTATCAGCTATGGCCATATGATTCTATTTGTATCCTTCGTAATCTCAAAGTACTTTCTGACAATGAAACTTCTTTGACTTAGAAGGAGATAGTGATTCTGATAGTAAAAAAACAACTTTAGTTTCTGGAGATTAACAAACAATGGATAAATACATTTTTTTTTAATGATTGCCTTAAATTATTTTAGGTAAGTTGTAATTTTAGATCCCCGTTTTACATTTTGCATTATTTTTAAAGATTAGATTCTTGATTATATTATAATTAATCTGATTAAACACACACTGGTGCTAATAGTTGAAGAACAGCTTCCTAACTTGGCTTTGCCCCATTCCCCTGACATTAGCCAATTGTAGAAACTAGTTTCCTGTTGAGTAGAATCCTTCAGAGTTTACCAGAGCTGGTTAAGACATGACATATTCTAGAATTTATCCACACACCTAGACACACACCATGCTCTGGTTTGTGAGCCTCTTATGGGGCATATTGACTTTAATTGCCAGTAATCTTGATTACTAATATTATTACTAAATCCACGTTTTGCAGTGCAAGAGAAAAGACAAAGTTTGATCTTAATTGTACTAACTGAAAATAGTTGGCTAATTTTGTGCAAATTGGTATTTTATACTTCATCAATTATTTCTGAAATTATTTGTATTACATCTAGATCTGTTCTTCACTTCGTTCTTTTAACAAATACTTAATGTGTACTTACTGTGTGCCTGACTGTGCTAGAGGCTGCGTTGAGTGATAAATACAATGGAAGTTGGCCTTGTCCTTGAAGAATTTAGTCTTGAGATGGAGGCAGAGGAAAACCACAGAGCATGTTGTGGGTAAAATAGAACCTTGAATAACTCAGGGGTTAGGGGTGCAGACCCCCACCCCCCACAGTTAAAAATCTGAGTATAACTGTAAAAAAATTTTTTGTGTGTGTTCTACATGTGTTCAGAATAACTTCTCTGATAATGAACTGTAGAAGTGATTCCTGAAAGTAATCTTTGTAAGTATAATTTTGGACTCCCCCAAAACTTAGCCACTCATAACCTATTGTTGACTTGATGCCTTACCAATAATATAAACAATTAACATATATTTTGTATGTAATATGTATTATATAGTTTATTCTTATAATAAAGTAAATCAGTGAAAAGAAAATGTTATTCAAATTATAGAAAGAAAATATACGTACTGTTCGTTAAGTGGATCAGAATGGTCTTCATCCTGGTCATCTTCATGCTGGGTAAGGTGAGGAGGAAGAGGAAGGGGTGGTCTTGCTGTCTTAGGGTGGCAGAGATTGAGGATGTGGAAGGGGAAGCAGGCATAACTTTTATTGGAAAAAGTCTTGGTATATGTAACAGAGGAGGGTTGGAGAATCTGCTTCTTGGGGAGGGGGGAGGAGGTAGGATGGTGTCCCTGAGGAAGTAACAATTTATTGAGACCTGAAAGGTGAGAAGGACCTGCTCAAGTTGGGGAAGTTTTCTAGTCTTAAGGTACAAATGCCCTGAGGGAGGGTGAGAAAGAGACAGGGAGAAGCTTTTGAAAAACAAAACTGAGGGCAGCACCTTGGCTCAAAGTAGTAGAAGGTGCCAGGTTCAAACCCAGCCCTGGCCAAAAAACTGAAAAAAAAAAAAAAAAAAACCCCAAAAAACAAAAAACAGAACTGAAAGAAATCCAAAATGGCTGAAAAGTAGAGAATCAGGCAGTGAAGTGGAAGTAGGCAGGGGCCAGATCTTGAAAAGGCTTAGTAGGCCATCTGCTGGGTTTTTGAACTTGTTTTAAGTCTCCTGGGAAACTGTTGAAGATTTTAAGCAGGGATGTGACACGAAACGCAACGCTACAAAAAATAAGAGTTTTAGCTAATTGAACCTTGGTAATTTACCCAGAAGGTCATAATCTCTTATTCTTTCATCATCTCATTAAAATTTTTGCAACTGCTTCCTTGATTGTAATCTGTGGTATTCTTGTCATTGTTTTTATAGATACTTCCCTTAATTTTCTAAAGCTTCCTTTTCCTTTATCTTTCACCATTCTGTTAACTTTATATAGGAATGTCATTTCTATTTATAACCAAATTAAAATATTTTTTCTAACATTTTTAGCTCTTTTCCATATTTAAACTTAAAATTTTTTGCTGGCCCCTCACCCCACACACACCTTTAATCTGTGGGAGAGATTTAATGTTTTAAACTAAATGTTTCATTAAATATCAACATTAAAATTGCTTAATTCTTTTGTTTTTTTCTAGGTATAGTGTCTTAGGTCTAATGTAATATTTCTCAACATTTATGCTATTTCATATTTTATGAAATAACATTTGAGTACTTACAGTGTTTTCAGAGAATTCATTAATACTGTAGAGGAGCAAAAATACCTTATTTAAATCTGGTTCCCTTTCTGTGGCCTTTTCTTTTATATTAAACTGGTCACTGTCAAACTTGTTATGTTCAAACTGGTCTTTGTCAAACTTTTTATGTATGTGAAAGTGCTGTTATTGTAAAGATGTTATATTGTATATTCTGGTTTGTTTCTTCTTTTTTTTTGTAGAGACAGAGTCTTACTTTATCGCCCTCAGAGTGCCGTAGCGTCACACAGCTCACAGCAACCTCCAACTCCTGGGCTTAGGCGATTCTCTTGCCTCAGCTTCCTAAGTAGATGGGACTACAGGCGCCTGCTACAACACCTATTTTTTTGTTTTGCAATTTAGCCGGGGCGGGTTTGAACCTGCCACCCTTGGTATATGGGGCCAGCGCCCTACTCACTGAGCCACAGGAGCCGCCCTTATTTGTTTCTTCTATAGTAAGCATCTTTATATGCTGGGTTTTGGGGGAAATCTTTAGCCATGCTAAAGTTTTGCTTGCCTTGATAATTGAATGAGCATTCATTTAGGCCTTCCTTGGTGTGAAGTTCATTCCTGTATAGAATGCTGATGTTCACTTTTTCCCTCCAAAAATAGCCACAGTGCTCCTTCTTCAGATTCTTACTTTTTTTTTTTTCTTTTTAATTTTTATTTATTTTTTATTGAGACAGAGTCTCACTTTGTGGCCCTTGGTAGAGTGCTGTGCCACCATAGCTCACAGCAACCTCCAACTCTGGGCTTAAGCGATTCTCTTGTCTCAGCCTCCTGAGTAGCTGGGACTACAGGTGCCCGCCACAACACCTGGCTTTTTTTTTTTTGTAGAAATGGGGTCTTACTCTGGCTCAGGCTGCTCTCCATCCTCTGAGCTCAGGGCAGTCCACCTGCCTTGGCCTTCCAGAGTGCTAGGATTTACAGGCGTGAGCCACCACGCCCAGCCCGGATTCTTCCTTTGGAATCTACATTTTGATGCAGCCTTAACTTAGCTTGTTTTTGCCATGAGTTCTTAGGCTTTTCCAAAGCATTCTATACCTACTCTGTATTCTGTCTGTGTTGTTTTAATCATTTTTTCCCCAGTTTTTAGTAACTTGAGTTTGCAATTGGCTCGGGTCATTATTTTTTTCACTTTCTATCCAGCCCAGGACATTTGTTTTGAAAGATTTGTGTCATTTCAGATTTTAGAGTTTGAAATTGATGTGCTAGTAGTTTCTCTAACATCTAGAGCTATTGTCCTTGGTTTAGAGTTGTGTTTTTGAGTGCAGGGTTGGTAAAGGAAGTTCTTACTGATAGTCTTTGACTGACTTTATGCTAGGGTATGTTTAGGTATCTTGTTATCTGTTCTTGTTCAGGCAACTGAAAAGTTATCAGTCATCACATGGTAAGTGAGAGGAATGCAAAGACAAGCTATGATTTTCTGCCCTTGTAGAGCTTGTAAACCAGCAGAAGAGGCAGAAAAACGACGACTAAAGTACCATGCGGGTGATATACATGTTCAGATGGAAATACAGGTTTTTGGTACTGTATGTCAGAAGAGGTACACTTGACATAGACTTAAAGTGACTAGGAAAGGAAGTGATTTCTTAGTGCTTATGAAGAGCTTAAAGGAGGCTCGCATGCTAGATGGGGGAAGAGGTTTACATACAGTGTTTATTCAAAGACACAGGTCTAAGAATAGGCATATAAAGTTGGGAGAATTGCAAGAAGTAACATGGATTTATGTATTACATGCTTTGATTTGATGATTGTACCCTAGGTACTTTCCAGATCCCTTTTTTTTTTTGTACGGGGTCTCACTATGTTGCCCTCGGTAGAGGGCTATGATGTCACAGTTCACAGCAATCTCAAACTCTTGGGCTTAAGTGATTCTCTTGCCTCAGCCTTCCGAGTAGCTGGGACTATAGGTGCCTGCCACAACACCTGGCTATTTTTTGGTTACAGTTGTCATTGTTTAGCAGGCCCAGGCCGGGTTTGAACCCACCAGCTTCAGTGTATATGGTCGGTGCCCTACTCATTGAGCCACAGGTTCTGAGCCCTCAGATCTTGATTTTCTTTCTTTCTTTTTTTTGAGACAGAACCTCAAGCTGTCACCCTGGATGGAGTGCTGTGGCATCAAAGCTCACAGCAACCTTCAATTCCTCCTGGGCTCAAGTGAGTCTCTTGCTTCTGCCTCCCAAGTAGCTGAGACTACAGGTGCCCGCCACAATGCCTGGCCATTTTCTGGTTGCAGCCGTCATTGTTTGGCAGGCCTGGGCTGGATTCGAACCCGCCAGCTCAGGTGTATGTGGCTGACACCTTAGCCCGTTGAGCCACAGGCGCCTGATTTTCTTTCTTTATGGCCTTTCTTCTGTCCAATCTGACTTTTACCTCAGAGTATACAAAGGAAATACTAAAACCAGGGGTTTTAAAGAGAGGCAGGCCTTAGGAAAAATGGCTAAGCAGGTGGTATCCGTTTTCTACTATAAGCTCCATGTAGTATTGATTGTTACAGCCTTAGCATGTAGCATGTTGCCTTGCACATGGGAAGTGCTTGATAAATGTTTCTCTTATCAGAGGTGCCCTTTCATGGGAACTGTTTGATAAATATTTCTCTTATCCGATGTGCCCTTCCTCCAACCCCATCTTCTCATGCCAGTATCATCTTCCTTGTTCAGTGGCTTCTTTTCTATATCAGGTATCTCTCTAGTAGACCTTCCTCTCTACTCACCCTGGAGACATGCCTGTCCTGTGTTTGGTCACCTGTTTAGGACATAACTTTGTTATAATTAGATCCATACTGATAAATGACTAGGTGCTAATGGCTCCCTGTGGGATTCTAGAACCTTTTCTACCAGCATTTACAATATGGCAGATGAGGGGGAGGCTGAATTAAACTATCAGTGTCATCTTTTTGAGGTTTTTTATGATTTAGTGCATGAATTTATTGAAATGCTGACTTTATTCCATAATAGACTTGTGCATGTGTGTTCTGTGTATATCTGCATTGTACATTATGGACATACCTCAGAGATAGTGCAGGGTCAGTTCTAGACTACTGCAATACAGTGAATTTTGCAATAAAGCAAATCATACAAATGTTCTTGTTATCCAATGCATATAAAAGTTGTGTTTATACTGTAGTCTGTTAAGTGTGCAATAGCATTTTGTCTAAAAGAAGAGTACATGCCTTAATAGAAAAGTACTTTATTGCTAAAAAATGATAAGGATTATCTGAGTTTTCATCAAGTTGTATCTTCTTGCTGGTAGAGGGTCTTGCCTATACGTGGATGGGTGCTGACTATTCAGAGTGGTGGTTGCTGAAGGTGGGGGTGGCTGTGGCAGTTTCTTAAAATAGGGCAAGAATGAAGTTTGCCACATTGATTGACACTTTTCTTTTTTTCTTTTTTTTGAGACAAAGTCTCACTATGTTGCCCTCAGTAGAGTCCTGTGGCATCACAGCTCACGGTAATCTCCAACTCTTGGGCTTAAGTGATTCTCTTGCCTCAGCCTCCCGAGTAGCTGGGACTACAGGTGCCAGCCACAATGCCTGACCATTTTTCTTGTTGCAGTTGTCTTGGTTTAGCTGGCCCGGGCTGGGTTTGAACCCTCCAGCCTCAGTGTACGTGACTGGTGCCATAGTAACCACTGTGCTATGGGTGTCAAGCTGATTGACACTTTTCTTTAATGAAAAATTTCTCTGTAGCATGCAGTGCTGCTTGATAGCATTTTACCTGCATCAGAACTTCTTTTAAACTTTAAGTCAATCTTCTCCAACCCTGCCACTGCTTTATCAACTAGATTCTTGTAGTATTCTAAATACTTTGTTGTCGTTTTGACCATGTAGATTCCATCTCAAGAAACCACTTCTTTGCTTGTCCATAAGAAGCATCTCCTCATCCATTCAAATTTGATCATGAGGGCGGCGCCTGTGGCACAGTGGGTAGGGCACCAGCCCCATATACCAGGGGTATCAGGTTCGAACCTGGCCCCGGCCAAACAGCAACAACAACAACAAAAATAGACGGGCGTTGTGGTGGGCATCTGTAGTCCCAGCTACTCGGGAGGCTGAGGCAAGAGAATCACCTATGCCCAAGAGGTGGAGGTTGCTGTGAGCTGTGATGCCACAGCGCTCTACCAAGGGCAATAAAGTGAGACTCTGTCTCAAAAAAACAAACAAGTTTGATTATGAGATTGTAGCAATTCAGTCATATCTTCAAGGTACCACTTCTAATTCTAGTTCTAGTTCTCTTGCTATTTCTACCATATCTGTATGACTACTTCCACTGAAGTCTTAAACCTCAAAGTCATTCATTTGAGTTAGAATCCACTTCTTCCCTACTCCTGTTAATGTTGACATTTTGACCTCCTCTTGTGAATCATGCATATTCTTAATGACATCTAAAATGGTAAATCCTTTCCACAAAGTTTTCAATTTACTTTACCCAGATCCACAGAGGAATCCCTATCTGTGACAGCTATAGCCTTATGAAATGTATTTTCTTTTTTTTCCTTTTTTTTTTTTTTTTTTTGAGACAGTCTTAGTATGTCGTCCTCAGTAGAGTGTGTGACGTCACAGCTCACAGCAACTTCAAACTCTTGGGCTTAAGCAATTCTCTTGCCTTAGCCTCCTAAGTAGCTGGGACTACAGGCGCCTGCTACAATGCCCGGCTATTTTTTGGGTCAGTTGTCATTGTTGTTTAGCTGTTTAGCTGGCCCAAGCTGGGTTCGAACCCACCAGCCTCAGTGCATGTAGCTAGCGCCATAACCACTGTGCTATGGGTGCCAAGCCCGCTTTTCATTTTCTTCCAAGAATTTTTCCTTTGCATTCATGACTTGGCCTAATTGGCCTAAGAGGCCTACCTTTTCACTTATCTCATCTTTTGTCATGCCTTCCTCACTGCGCTTAATCATATCTAGCTTTTGATTTAAAGTGAATGATATGTCACTCTTAGAGGCCATTGCAGGATTATTAATTGGCCTCATTTTAGTATTGTCTCAGGGAATAGGGAGGCCTGAGGAGAGGGAGAGTCCAGGGAATGGCCAATGGGTATGGTTAATAATAATAATTTTTCATAATAATAACCATAATAATAATAATGAAAAAGTTTGGAATATTGTGAGAATTAGTATTTAGTATTGTGGGAGAGTCAGGGAATGGCCAATGGGTATGGTTAATAATAATAACCATAATAATCATCATCATAATAACCATAATAATAATAATTTTTCATAATAATAATGAAAAAGTTTGGAATATTGTGAGAATTAACCAAAATGTGTCAGAGATGCAAATTGAGCATGTGCTGTTGGAAGAATGGTGCCAAAGGACTTGGTCAATGCAGGGTTACCACATATCTTCAGTTTTAAAAGAAACAATAAAGTGAAGTGCAATAAAAGGAAGTATGCCTGTACTTACCATTAAGCAGAACTAATATTCTCTAAAGGTGTTGCTTATTTATCATGTGACTTGCTCTACTTACGTCCCTTAAATTGGGCTTTAAATGTATTACCACATTGAGGTAAATTATTTGCCCTACAAAAATGCCCTTTAGGGATACAATGACTTCACCAAAGAATCATCAATCATATAATAGCCAGTTAGTTAGATGGAGGATTTTGTTTTTATTTATTTATTTATTACTCATCAGCCTAGTTCACAGAAACCTTAACCACCTGGGCTCGTGCGATCCTCCTGCTTCAGCCTCTCCAGTAGCTGAGACTACAGGCGCCCGCCACAGTGCCTTGCTATGGAAGGTTTTTTTTAGCATACTGTAGTAGACTTTTGCCATTTTGGGTTGCCCGGTTTTTAAAAATTGATGATTTAATACGTTATAGGTCCCACTTTCCAAGAAAATTTGTGTCCCCAGTCTCTCTGGTAGCTGGGAAATAGACTTGTGACCTGGTTTTGACCAGTGAGTTACAAGAGACTTAAGTACAGAAGTGAACATTGTGAGCAATCATGTATAGTCCGCTTGATGACCTGGTGATCATGTTGACAGAGGTGTTTCGTTTTTAAGGAGTGGCGATGTCAAGGCTTAGGGAATTCAGTCCCGAGTTTGTATGTGCTAAGTGATGGTGGCAATGTATTTGTGTGTGTGTGTGTGTGTATATATATATATATGTATTTATATGTATTTTATAGGTATTTATTTGTTTCTCTGATTCTCTGGGATTTATGGTTAGATGTCTTACATTAATTTTGGAATATTTTTAACCATTCTCTCTTTAAATATTTCTTCAGTCTCATTCTCTTCTCTTTCTGGTCCCAATGGCCAGTGTGTCTGATACTTCAATAGTGTCCCACAAATCTTGAATATTCTAGTTTTTTTCCCCACTATTTTCTCTGTGTTTTGGGATAATGTATGTTGACCTATCTTCAAGTTTCACTGATTGTTTCCTTGGCTGAATTGAATCTACTGATGAGCCCATTGAAGGCTTCTTTGTCTGTCTTAACTATTTTTCATTTTTAGCACTTTCATTTTATTCTTTCTTAGAATTTCTCTACTGAAATTACCCATCTCATTTTGCATGTCTTTCTCCTTTTGAGTTAGAGCCCTCAATATGTAACATACAGTATTTCACATTTCATTTTAGATATTTTCAACATCTGTTTGATTCTGTGTCTGTCTGTTCCTGATATGTTTTTAGTTTTTCTTGAGTGCTTTTTTTTTTTTTTTTTGCCTTTTTTAGACCTTGTGATTTTTGTTGTTGTTGTCACAAGCCTGACTTATTATGTATAACACTAGAGGCTGAGGTGTATAATTTTTTATTTCTGTAAATGGGCACTTCTTTCTGCTAGGCCTTTCGTGCTGGGATTTGAGTTAACTTGGTTAGGAATTGGGTTGTGTTTGTTTTTGGTTGTGGTAGTGGTGGTTATCCTCAGTGTACTTTAGTCTTCAAATTCTCTGAGAAATACTTTGTGATTGGGCAGGGCGTTGGTTTACCAGGAGTGTCTGTCCCATTCTAAATTTCTTTCTTTCTTTTCTTTTGACACACGAGTGTGAAGCTGTGTCCCTGGGTAGAGTGCCATGGCGTTACAGCTCACAGCAACCTCCAACTCTTGGGCTTAAGCGGTTCTCTTGCCTCAGCCTTCCAAGTAACTGGGACTATAGGTGCCTGCCACAACGCCGGGCCATTTTTTTGTTGCAGTTGTCATTGTTTAGCAGGCCCGGGCCAGGTTTGAACCTGCCAGCCTCGGTGTATGTGGCTGGCCACCCTACTGACTGAACTACGGGCGCCACCCCATTCTAAATTCCTTGACTCTCCTTTAAACATGCCTTAGTGAGGGTCTGTTTACATGTTCTTGATTTGCTCTTTCTCCCAGTAGTATTCTGCCGTTACTGTTCTTGGATGTTTGTTAGTTTGGAGATGGGTAGGGGGAGTAGGGTATGGTCTCTGTTTTTCTGAAGGCTTGTCTTCCATAGTGGAGATAGGGGAAGAGATGATCTGAGTGTAGAGCCTTGTCCCTCAGGATTACCTATTGCTCTGTTTTCTAGGTCTGCATCACAATCAGAATCTGGCACTCCTCCAGGTTCTCTCTTTGAGTGCCTGGTGTGTGTGTGTGGGGGGTGGTGTTGGTGGAGGAAGATCCTGCAGAAGGTTGGAGTCTCCCCAATTTCTATAACTGGTGGTCCTTTCAGTAAGCCTCATCAGCTTTCACTGTTTTTCGTTGTTTTTTTTTTTTGCTAGCTGTTTTTGCTTTTTGCTAGCTATTCTATCTGAACTCCTCTTTTTGATGTCCAGTTGCAGTTTACCCCAGCTGAGCACAAGGTTGTCTCCTCTCTCCCTACAGGCACTGTTTCAACTTATTTTTTGAGCCGTTGCTCTGTGTTGGGTTTAAAGAAATTTATAAATTTGAAATTGGGTCAGCTATTTTTTATTGTAAGGGGGTGTAGCTATTATTCCATGATTGAAGCCAGAAATTTTGATTACTTTTAAAATTTAACATATTTACTTAAGTCTAAGTTGAATTATTTATTCCTATCATCCTGAATAAGACCAAGATTTTAGAATGGATCTCTTAACTCTCATCCCCTCTTCCATTTAATGTTGTTTATGTGTTAGTTTTGCCTTATTTAAGCCACATAAAACCTTAAAAGTAGTGAATATTTTACTCACCAACATGTTTCTCAAATATGTTTCCTTACCATTCTTTATTCACTCCACTTCTTTCTTGGTTTATTTTCCTTCTTTATAATGTTCAAATAGTTCTTTCAGTAAGGGTCTGTTAATCGTAAACTTGGTCTTGGTGTTTCTCAAAATGTGTTCACTTTTTCTCATGAATGATTGTTGAACTGGGTATAAAATTTGGGACTGACAATTATTTTCTTTGAGTATTTTGATAGGTATTATTTTGTGTTTTGCCAAGTCTTGTTTCCTAATGAGAAATCTCTAGTCATTTCTTTGTAGGTAGATAATTATCTTTTCTCTTGGGCTACCTTTAAGGACAACAAATTACCTGGTCTACAGGCAGTGTTGGATTTGTCAGCTCTGTTGGATTTTGCCATGTATTCCATCTTAACCTGCGCCATAATTCCTTGGAATTCCTTGGAATTCCTCATCAATGTATCTGCTTAGAGCACCTTTTAGACTCTCAAGGTTGCTCTGGATTTATTTTTATATATTTTTTTATTTCATTGGGTTTTAATGTGGGAAGAAAGATAAACATGTGTTTTAAGTTTAACTATTTTAAAGGAGAACTTCGGTGTCCTTTATCTCATGTGGATCCCTTTTTTCTCTATTGTAGACATCATGGCCAAGAATGTCTTTTAGAGTAAATAAATACTTGTGTACACTTTTGATCATTTTCTTAAGACACTGGCCTTAAATCCCCCTTGAGAATCACTGGGGGTGATGGTAGATGAGTCACATGGGAATGTGCCACACCTGTGAAGAATGTAGAGGAAACACTACTGATTTGCTGGAAAGATATGTTGCCTGTTAAAAATTTGTATTGTATTGGCCAGTCTGGCCAAAGGATTTCTCATTTCTGTTGGATTTTTAAAATTACTAGTAAGATTGAACATTTATAAGATTAATTTATTGGCCGTTTATATTTTCCTGCATTTTCTTTTCATGTTAATGATGGGTTCCCCCCCCCACTACCCTTTGGTAGGGTTTCCTTAATTGTTTGAACATGAAATAAGTGAATACTGCCGAATGTAAGATAGATTGCTCATTTTTTAAGGTTTAGATTTATTATGATCTGATTCTTGGAAAATGAAAATCCACTCTTAGTTTTTGGATTAATAATACATACCTTATAAGGTGGCCATGAAAATTAAATGAAATAAAATAGGTGAAGTGCCCAGCACAGTACTTGGTCCATAACAGGTAGCAGTAAATATTAGTTCTTTTTGTTCCTTATTTCTTCTTTGCCAGATTATTAAAATAACTACAGTACTCCATACCTTAGAAAAATCACATGTGTTTACTGAACCCTCCTTAAATGAAGGGCAGTATGCCAAATACCTTGAGGGAGACAAAGATGTTTAAAGCTATTTCCTGTCCAAGGATAAATATTAGCTTACTATATATGTTTTTATATTTATAGGCCTTTTCTTTTTTTTACCTGCTATTCTAAAAATGTTTCAGTCTTTGCACTGTGTTATTGTATTTGAGCACTGAATACTCTAAAGGTTGGTTTACAACATTTAACCCATTACATCTCTATGAGAGTAGTTATTAGCTCTATTTTATAGATGGGAGCCCTAAAGGGTGATTTGCCCAGCTTCTGGCTGGGGTAAAAATAGGGTTTATTGGGATGCAGAAAAATGCTAACCATTATATTTCCAACCTCAGTAGGTGTTGAAGAAATACTTGTTGAAAGACTAAACAATCTTTTATTAAATGGTATATTAAGCCTATTCCTAATCTTATCTCTACTCTTACTGTTTTACTCTCCTTTATATTTTATCTGGCTAAAATAAGCATGAACATTCAATTGTTGGTAGGGAGGACATTGGAAGTCAGAAGAGAGATACCCACACTGTTCTAGTCATAATGAGAAAATGCTGTGAGGGAAGATTGACGTTCTTACGCTAATTGTATTTGCTAATTTAACTTTTTGCCCTGGTCCTGATTGTTTACAAGACTACCTTTCTGGTTTCTGTAACAGCTGCAAGGGGCTTCCCACGTTTTGGGCCAGGGTAAGTGACAGAACTTGTTGCAGTCTGAGGATGATTGTGTTGTTAATAGATTTTCTTTTTTGTTTTAATCTCTAGTAAAGTAGGAAATTTTTGGGGGGGGGGACAGAGTCTCACTTTTCACTATGTCACCCTCAGTAGACTGCCATGGCGCCACAGCTCACAGCAACCTCAAACTCTTGGGCTTAAGGGATTCCCTTGCCTCAGCTGCCCAAGTAGCTGGGACTACCGGCGCCTGCCACAATGCCCGGCTGTTTTTTGGTTGTAGTTTTCATTGTTGTTTGGCAGGCCCAGGCTGGATTCAAACCTACTGCCTCCGGTGTATGTGGCTGGAGCCCTAGCTGCTGAGCTATAGGCACCTAAAGTAGGAAAAATTAGCAATTATAATTATTGCTCAGAGACTTGAGGGTAAAACATTTTAGGTGGATGAACTAGCAGATACACAACTTTAATGGAATAAGTAAGTGATTTCAGTTTATTCTGTGGTTAGCTTTTTGAAGTTGGTTGTTTTAAATAGTAAAATACGATCTTTTAGTAAAAGTGATACAAGCCTATATAGTATTGGAGGTGGGGCATCTATAAGCTTACTGCAGAGAGTAAGTAGTATTTACACCAATACTACTGTTTTTTGCTCATACAGAGAGTAAATAGTAACACAAATGCTAGTATTTTTGCTCACACAACTGTAGCCCCACCCATTTTTCCAGACTTATTTTAAATTCTATCTCCTGTGTAAAACAACCTCCCCATCTGAAGAGAGTATGCTTTTCTTTAAAATTTATAGCCATTCTGGCTCGGCGCCTGTGGCTCAACGGGCTAAGGCGCCAGCCACGTACACCTGAGCTGGCGGATTCGAATCCAGCCTGGGCTGCCAAACAACAATGACGGCTACAACCAAAAAATAGCCGGGCGTTGTGGTGGGTGCCTGTAGTCCCAGCTAATTAGGAGGCGGAGGCAGGAGACTCACTTGAGCCCAGGAATTGGAGGTTGCTGTGAGCTGAGATGCCACAGCACTCTATCCAGGGTGATAGCTTGAGGCTCTGTCTCAAAAAAAAATTTATAGCTATTTTGATTGTATAGTTCATTTGGTAATCACGAAATTGAATTATCTTATCCTGCCTGTTATCTTGCTATGTTACTTCATCATTTTTTTTTTCTGAGACAAGGTCTTACTCTTGTCACCCAGGCTAGACTGCAGTGGTATGATCATAGCTCACTGCAGCCTTGAACTCTTTTGGGCTCAGGTGATCCTCCCACCTTAGCCTCCCAAGTAGCTGGGACTATAGGCATGTACCATTTCTTATTTTTGTAGAGATGGGGTCTCATTGTGTTGCTCAGGCTGGCGCTCGTGTCAAACTACTCACTTTAAGCGGTCCTCCTGCCTTGGCCTTCTAAAGTCCTGGGATTACAGGTGGGAGCCATCACACCTGGCCAGCATAGTACTTTTATTTTTATTTATTTATTTTTTAATTTTTATTAAATCATAATTGTGTACATTAGTGCAATCATGGGGCACAATGTGCTGACTTCACATACAATCTGAAATATTTTCATCGAACTGTTTAACTTAGCCTTCATGGCATTTTCTTAATCACTATATGAAGACATTTGTATTCTGCATTTAGTAAGTTTCATCTGTACCCTTCTAAGATGCACCGTAGGTGTGATCCCAC
>CAUYON010000786.1:0-29100 GCA_963573935.1 Arctocebus calabarensis
CTTGCCTCAGCCTCCCTAGTAACTGGGACTACAGGCGCCCGCCACAGCGCCCGGCTATTTTTTTGTTTTGCAGTTCGGCCAAGGCCGGGCTTGAACCCGCCACCTTCGGTATATGGGGCCGGCGCCCTACTCGCTGAGCCATAGGAGCCGCCCGCCTGAAGACTTCTTAACATCAGAGAACCCCACCATCCCCTACTCCCGCACCCCTGCAATGCAGGTGACGTGAGCGATGCTCCTGCACTCACCTGGATTCTGTCTGGCACACCAGTGCTGTCCATGCGGCTGGCCACATTCACTGTATTGCCCCAGATGTCGTACTGAGGCTTCCGTGCCCCAATCACCCCGGCCACAACAGGGCCAATGTTGAGCCCTGCAGAGGACAGGAGTCAGCCACACACACCAGGGTAAGACCAACACTCGCCTTGCCTGCCCTCGCTACTGTTCTCTAGACAGCTGCAGCTTCTCCCTCTCACTCTTGGCCTGAAGATGCCCAGGGTCCTCCAGGCCTGTGGCTGTGCTCACCCTGCAGCTCCACACTTCTCTGCTCCTGTCCAATGCTTGCTGATTCCAGACACATCGACTGCTCCTGTGTCCTTGCCATCCAGTCAACACTCAGTTTGACCAGCCTACCACCACGAGTTCCTTCTGCAAGGTCTCCTATGACCTTTTGAATAGACACTTGGCTTTTCTTAATCGTCCTCTCAGTGGCACTTAGACTCAGCACAGCAGGACTTTCCATCTCTCCCCACATCGTGTCTTCCTCCACTATTCTCATTCTTAGAAGCTGCCGTCTAACTCATCACCTGCACTAGCCTCTCTGTTCTCATCCTGCTCCTAGGGATCTCAGCAAGGGTAGCAACGCTGCAGTGACCATGCCCTGGTCACCATTTGAGCCTCTGTCTCTCTCCCAGCACGTTGGCTCTTGTGTGTCCACCTCATACCTTCTCAAAGCCACCCACGGCAGCACTAGGCAGCCCCAAGCCTCTGCTGTGCTGGCCTCCTCCCAGAAGTGTCCTCCGTCTTTTGCTCAACTGACATTCTCTAAACTTTTTCTGCCCTGCCTCCAAGTTGCAGGGTGTCCCGTCCTATGGTATAAGCCGGTTTGTGCTGGTCCATGTGAAGCCTCTCTGTTGCCTGCTTCTTGTGTGTGCAGGGCAGGACCAGAAACACAGTAGAAGCTCCAAAATAGACCCCTTCGGGCTTCTCATGTAGCCAGCAAGGTCACCAGTTCTCCAAACTTCCCTCCACGACCCTCCTCTTTAGTCCTGTTGGCCACAGGCAGCATTTTACCCCACATGTTATCACCAAGCTGAACTGTTCATCTCACCGACCAGATTGAGCTCTGAGGCCTTCTGACTCTTTCCCAAAGCCAAGCCCCCTCCCCCGCCAAGAAGATATTCCTGAGTCTGAAGGAAGGGACACAGGGCATCAGCTGCCTGCCCGGCTCCTTATCTACCTCGTGGTGGATGCAAAGACTCAGTCCCCCCAGTCCTAGTCCAATAAAGGGGTCGAGGCAGTTTACAAAAACACATACTGGGGCAGCGCCTGTGGCTCAAAGGAGTAGGGCACCGGCCCTATGTACTGGAGGTGGCGGGTTCAAACCCAGCCCCAGCCAAAAACTGCAAGAAAAATGCACACCAGGGTAGGTGGACAAGATGGGGTGAACCAAGAATGAAATCAATAGCAGTGCAGACTCCCAGCTGCTCCACTCAGGGCCTTCCAGCCGCCAGTGCAAAATGAAAACACAGAGCACTGTGCCCACAGGACAAAGCAAGCTGGCCCACTCAGGGAAAGCCCAACTTCTGATATTCGGACCAGAACAAATGGATATCTATGTCACAATAGTGGTTCTTAGCAACCCAACAATTTGGTTTAATGTGATAATTTTGAGAATTGAAATGCCAGTTTTTTTTTGTGAATACTGTTACTTTTTAAAATTTGAAATCTGAAGCAGGGATGTCCAATTTTTTCTCTTTTTATGCTGCACATTGGAGGAAAAAGAGTTGTCTTGGGCCACACAGTAAATACACAAACACTAACCTAAGCCGATTAGCAGAAGAAAAGGTCTCTGTATACAGTATCTGACACCACAGAGATACAAAATAGCCCTCAAATAATCTGCATGTGGCCTGTGGGTTAATACACAACCAGGGATTTGCTAATGCATCAATTTTTTGACTAGACCAAGGTCTGCTCTCTCAGAAAGCATTCTTTACCTACACAAACCTCAAGTGGAGAAGAAAAGAACAATAGTTTTTTTTCTGAGACAGAGACTCACCATGTCATCCTGGGTAGACTGCCATTGCGTCACAGCTCACAGCAACCTCAAACTCTTGGGCTTAAGGCATTCTCTTGCCTCAGCCTCCCAAGTAGCTGGGACTACAAGTGCCTGCCACAGTTGTCGTGGTTTGGCAAGCCCAGGCTGGATTTGAACTCACCAGCTCCGGTGTATGTGCCTGGTGCCCTAATGACTGAGCTACAGGCGCCGAGCCACACCCAGCTATTTTTTTTTTAGAGCTAGGGTCTTGCTCTTGCTCAGACTGTTCTTGAACTGATAAGCTCAAGTGACCCACCTGCCTCAACCCCCCGCAGCGCCAGGATTATAGGCACGAGCCACCAGGCCCAGCCTATTCTTTCAATTCCTTCACAGAGTTGAAACTTGTCAAAATAAAAGGTTGGGTGATAAAACAACATAATTAAAAACAAAAATACATATGGTCTGGGCTCAATGATTTTCTGAACAAGTAGAATATGGCCCTATACTGACACGGATCTAGGGGCCCCTCACGGACACAAGAGATATATATAAAGCTCCATCAGACCGCCCCATTGAAGGCAAGGCAGCTGACGGAGGAGGAGCCCAAGGAAGATACGTGGACTTGACCTCTCACCACACCCTCGTGATTGCTTTCGCCAAGGTGTGTGAACTAAGAAAGCTTTTATAGCAGCTAGAAGATTTTGCTCACCCTTAGAACTCCATAAGAACCCCTCTGACCCATTTTGTTTTTAAGATTACTCTTTTGAAAACGTTTAAATATAACCATGGCATAGTCATTATGATAGCATTTTCATGTTTGCTTTTCTAAATTGTTTTGCTAAAAATTTTATAGAATATATGTTCAACGTTTTTGTAAATTTGCAAATTAAATGATTCGTAACACGTTTATATATCTTGTGTTTAAAATGTATCAAGTATCTGATCTTGCTGCTTTTCATTTTTACTGAATGGATTTGGAACACCTGTACATAAAACACTGCTACTAGGTCAGTATTACTTGAAATAAATGGGACTGTCACCTGCCTGTGTGCCAGACACTAGGCCCTGAGCCCGCGGCATAGAGCATCACCCCAGAGCCTTTTGGGCAGGCACAGTCTGGGGGTCCAAGCAGACCTTCCTAGTGCGGGGGTGAGGTGGGAACTCAGAGGGCATGCCCCACGTGCTTCTGGGTTGCACAGGCAGAGGAGGCATCACCAGGCTCTGGAGGACACGACCGAGTGTGCGCTGCCCACCCCCACCATCTGTACCATCAGCCTCTGCTGCTGTCTCACTGTCTCCCTCTGGAGCAGACAGCAGATGTGAGACGGGGAATAGCCCCTCTCAGCCCGGGCCCTGCTCACCTATCTTCATCTGGAAGTTGTTGAAGGAGTGCTCGTTGATGTACTTCATTTGGTCCATCAGCCTCATGGCAAAGTCAGCCAGGGCTTTGATGTGGGTCTTGCCCGCCTTGTCATAGGTGGAGTCGTTGAGGCCCGAGGCAGCCATGTAGGTACTGCCAATGGTCTTGATCTTCTCCAGCTGCCGGAATCGATCCTCGCTGATAATCTGGACAGAAGGAGGCCAAACCTGGTTCACTCCCAAATCTGGAACCCTGAGGTCCATGAGGAGGGACAGAGGATGTCCAGGGAAGTGTAGCAGCACGGCCCCTCGTGTGTCCCTCTCCCACGGCGGGACCGTCTCCACTGTCATCAGTGTGAAGTCCCCATGCTCCTGACAGCCAGGCCTCCACACTCCCCTGTTGTGTAACGACTGTGCCTACCTGCTCCCCCACACCAGGAGCCCTGAGAACAAGGGCACTGGTCACCTTTGGGGCTCTGGCCCTGACAGGGTCTGGGAGGCTGTCTCCTCTTCATTAGCTCACATTGGTCCTCCCACCTGGGGAACCTCCTCATTTTTGTCCAGTGGGACACCCTTCTCCTGTGTCCCAGCCCTGCCAAAAGCCTCCCAGACCAATTTCAGAAGACTCCAGCCCCCACCGCCCCAGGTGGCTTGTGGGCTGCCCCTGATGCTGCCTGGCCCTGGCTCTACCCTCCCGCTCCTCCTTGCTCTCTATGCCCAGCCCTGTGTGCCCAGCAGGGCTGCCCCTTCTCACTCATGACTTGGTGAACTCTGGGGCCGAGACTGCCCTGTCAGGCTCAGCAACTCAGGCCTCCCGCGCTCAGTGCTCTGCGGGGCAAGAGAAAGGAATGAGGGCCCCGTGTCTTTGTGCTGCCTCCTCCCTCAGCCTGGGACTCCTCCTAGCTTTGGTTGTTTCAAAACCCTGGGTTTGGGTACTGGGCTGTCCCAGGCCCTGAGGACCTGTCAAGACGAACGGTGTGGCTGGAGAGCCAGCTGCGAAGGGGCTTGGAGGCTCAATTTCAAACTGAGCTAAGCCCCCACTCTGTCACTTATTGGTTCCTGTCACCACTGCTCTTATGTGGATCTCTACACCACAGACCCGTGGACCCTCCGGGAGCATGGCTGCCCCCCACCCCTCCAGGCACCTCATCAAAGTCCGCAATGATCTCGTTGAGCAGCCGCAGGCACTCGACCCCCTCATTGTTGGCCTCCAGCTCCACGTAGAACTCGGAGAAGTTGGCGATGGAGGCGAACATGACAGCCACACACTCGCAGGACTGATAGTAGAGCTCATCGTTGCGCCGCTCGCGGGCCAGGAAATGGGCAGCCACGTCCTTGGGCAGGATGTTGTGCAGCAGCCGCCGGTTGTAGGCCTGCAGCTCCTCCATCTCCTCCTTCTCCTCTGTGGCCTGGGAGAACGACAGCATGGGGACGCACGGTGTGACACTCGAGCCCAAGGTGTCGGCAGAGGCCGGGGCCTCTCCTCTCTCTGCTGCCTCTGCGTCCAGACTTGTCAAAGAGGCTACTTCGACGTCAGAAAAGAAAGTCACTGAAAAACATCCAGCTCTCCCACCTGCTCGGGAAGTGCAGTGCGGGAGGGGGCTGACCCTGGAGCGGGGAAGCCCTGATTCAGAGCAGGTCCCAGAGGGGAGACCGACAGGACCCCACCCACCTAAGACTAGAACTAGACTGCTAGTGAGAGGAACCGTCCATAACCACACCCAAAATAGCCCTCCAGCCCCTAAGTTTCATTTTCCTCTGACATCAGGAGATTCAGTAAGAAAGCAGATTGGCAAGCAGGTCTTTAACCGACTGAGCCACAGGGAACACAGCACGCAGCCCTGCCCAGTCCCTCTGCCTCCCATGAGGGCAGGTCCGCCCCAGAGCCAGACGGGGGCCAGGGCCAGGAGGGGAGGTGCAACAGGGGCCCCGCAGGGTAGGCACAGGGCATTCTAGCTGACTTTGGTTGTCACCCAGTTTAGGTCCTGGGTTTGGGGAGTTTGTGGTCATCAAGCTCCAGGTTAAAGGGTCAGTGCAGAGCCCTGGGGTCAGGAGGTCAGCTGTGGCCCACAAGGGCTGAACAGAGAGGTAATCACGCCCCGAGGTGTGGCATGGAACCACCTGAACAGAGAGTTCACGGACATAGGTTTATGGGGGGAGTCAGCGGCTGCCTCACCTCAGTGTTAGACTAAGTGGCTCCCTTAACTGGGAGAGACTGTGTTGGAAAAACAGGCAAGAAAGGGTCATTAGCAGGGCCATTTAAGAGACCTAGCCAGCCAGAAAGGTGCACACCTTTCTATTCAGCCACAATGAGAACCTCCACCAGGGCCAGGACAGCCTCCCAGAACCCTGGCTCTCCCTGTGGGTGGTGGCTGTGCGGGGCTGTGCATGGCAAGAAGCTGGCACCCCTTCCGGAGGCCACAGGACCTGGATCCAGTAGAGAGGAAGAAGTGACAGATCCCAACTGTACCACGCAAGGCCCTCGCCACTGCAAACATAGTTGTAAGGATTGGGGTCATGTCTGATGACATCCCAGACCCTAAGAGGCTGAACTGTCCACCCACCACCCTCAGGTGCTGGCACGTGCCATCTTCTAGCCCAGCATTCCAGCCTGGGTGACCTATGCACCTGTGAGGTGGGACCCTTTGCCCAGGCCCTTTCCTATGAATAAGACCACTACTACTAGCTCTGGATAGCTATGCCCAAACAAAGAGGTAGATTCCCATACTTCCCATGAGCTGACCCATGGAGGAGTCTTTACGTCTGCCTCTGAAAATGAACCAGTGGACAGTCCTGCTCCTCTCACCACTGAGGCATGTGCCCTGGGGCTCAGGGAGTCCAGGGGCCCTCCAGCCCCTTTGATGTGCCCAGCAGGTGGCAGAGATGGGACTATGCCCTTCCCAGACAGCATCTGTCCAAAGTGTCAGGCAGAGTGGAGGCAGAGGCCAGGCGGGCCAGTGGAGCAGGACTCCAGCTGGGGCGTGGCCAGGTGCTCCTGCCACCTCTGGGAACTCCGCCCTAACACAAAACTTCCAAACTGACTGTTTCTATGGTTGGGCCCTGGCAGGACAGGAAGGTTCAGAGTCTGAAGCCTCTTGGTGGTCCCAATAAGGTCAGTGGGGGGTGGGGAGGGGCAGAGTTGGCTCTCCGAAGAACTGAGACTTAGTGGCAAGGCTGGAGGGGCCTGGGAGGTTAGGGCGTACTCCTTGGGCAGAGGCTTCAGGAAGCTGAGGAGGCCAGGCTTCCCCCTCCCTGTCAGCACCACACCCACCCACCAGGACCACCAGTCCTAATGCAATGGGGCTGCTGGGCAAGCCTCATGCTGGGGCAGGGCCTGTCACACATCCATTCTAAGGGCTTTCCAGTTTGTGCTTACTGGCATTTATTTGAGGTTTTCCCCCTCTCCCAAAGCCCAGGAAAAGGATGGGAGAATGAGGGGCCTGCTAGCTTCCGTGGAGAGAAGTGCACAGGCTGGCAGGTAGAGACAGGCTCCGCCACACATTCTCTCTCACACACACCCACGTGCATACACGTAGGGCGGGAAGGGCCAGTGTGAGGCTGGTCGATTCCCTCCCTGTGGAGAGTCCTTGGTGCCTGAGGAAGGGGGAGAGGATGCTGGGGCAGAGAGGGAGGCTGGACGGGCTGGAAGATTAGTGCACCAAGCAGAGAAACAAATACAAGAAAAATAATGGGAGGCAAGTTTCCCACTGCCAGAGATGACACGTGCAAGCATGGAAAAGGGAGGCTGGAAAGAAGGCTGAGGTCTTGGACTGAAACAGGAGGTGCTGGTATGAACTCAGGTTTAAAAAAACACACACACAGATAGACAGTGAAATAATATTAGATGTGTGGGTACACACGTTTCTATGTCTGTTTTCACACACTGTCACACAGTTCCTAGCTTTGCCCACGAAGAGGACCCAGAAGCACTGAGCAGGCCCAGTGCTACGACCGTGGTCTCTACACACCGTTCCCCACGACAAAGAATGAGGGCCCTTTGAAGAAGGCGCTGGCTCCTGGGCTGCAGCAGGGAACACACGAGATAAATCTGAGATACTGTGCCAGTAACTTAGGAAATGCGCAAAGAATGATGGAGACATGTCAAATGGCACAGAAACCGTAATGCACACAGGCCAGACCTTGGTCGCGCTGAGCACTAATGTCATTAGTGACGGTAGCAGCGTATAGCCCGCGGGAGTAAGCAGGCCTGCGAGTCCCTGCTAAGGCAGGGGATGGATGAGCAGATGGATGGTGGCGTGGGGGAGCTTTCCTTACAGTGGGATGCCAGCTGACCAGTGTAGAGGGCATGATGGATACAGAATCACCGTCGGGCACATCCACAGTGCAGCCTGAGACAAGTTGGAGTCATCAAGGGTCGCAAAGGCTGGTGGCTAGAGATTTGTCAAGGATCGGAAAATTGGTGTAATATTAGTAGACTATCTTTCCATACGTGCCCCTCAAGTGCAAAGAGGGGAAAGCAGACCTGACAGTGGAGAAATCTAGGAGACCCCGGCAGGTGACCAGGACTGACATCACCAGCAGTGGGAGGGGCCTGCATGGGTCTGTGTGCAGTGAGAAATGTGTGGCTCCTTTTCCATGGAGCTCCTCCAGGAAGGTGGCTTGTGTTTGGACATGGGTCTGAAGGTCAGAGAACAACAGGACTAGCAAGGTCTGAGAGATGAGGAAAGACAGACGGAAGGCTCCAGATTGGACCTGAGGAGATGTGACCACTGAGCGCAGCATTGGGGTGCTGGTAGCATGTGACTAGGGCCCACTCCACCATGGCTGACCCCACAATGGTGCACAGGGAGAGAGCGGGGCTACCCTGGAGAGCTTAGAGGTGTAATGAAGCCGAAATAGCCGTTTCTGGGGCTACCCGGGGGAGGAACGCTAAGAATGCAGCCCTGAGGCTGCCAGAGAAGGGGAATGGCAGCTGAGTGATGACCCCTGGAGATCTGGCACTGGGCTGCCAGAGGCCTCAGACCCAGAGGAAGGAGAAAGTCTTGTCCCCATCCCCAACACACACTTCCCACAGCACAGGAGCGGCCCCGAGGCTGTGGCTGTTCTGGCCTAGAAGGTCCAGAACCTGGCTGAGCTGGAGAGACAGGTGCCCCCTCTGCCTTCATGCCAAGAGGAGCTCCCTGGCATGGGCTGAGAGAAAGCTGGCAGCAGTCTCTGTTGGACCCTGTGCACACTCAGGGGCTGGACAGAGACAGGGTAGGGGTGGGGTGGGGGCTGGAGGTCACAGGAGGGGCTGAGCAGCAGGCTCGGTTTTCTTAAGGGCTTTGCAACACAGCTGAGTTGCACAACAGCAGATGATGTGAGTTCCTAGGGGCTGCGGAGGAGGGTGTGTGTGAGCAGAGAAGTGGAGGGACATGGGCTCCAGGGCCCACTGAGCCCGGCCAGTCCCTAATAGAGTTAGAGCCTCCAGGAAACGTCCCAGGCATACCTGAGAGAAGGAAGAAGCCTGGGAGGTGCAGGCACACACTGGGAGTTCCTACATCAGCGCACAGAACAACATGACAAACTCCCTGGTGCCCCCCACCCCATAATACCCCCATTGCAGACCTCCAAGCTCAAGTCTAGCCAGACCCCATGCAAAACACCCTGCAGAAAGGGTGCCCAGATGCCTCCATCCTCGCCCAGCATCCAGGGAAGAACTGGGGCCTCCTGCCCCAGCCCAAACACTTCTGGAAGTCTGGGGCAGAGGAGGTGTGAGCAAGCCGTGTGTGAGCTACGGTGGCCTGGAGTCAGGCCGGGGTAGGCTCAGCCTGCAAGGGGCTCGGCTGGAATAAAAGGTCTGCGCCAGCCCACATGAAGAGGGGTTTCTCCTACTGTCCACCCCAGGGCACCTCCCCTGGCTCTTCAAAGGTCGTCCAGCCGGTGACAAGGGGCCACCGGGCTATCGCTAGCACACACAGCACCCTCTGCCTGGCCTGTACCCATCCCTTCCTCCAAGGGGACACAATGAACAGGTCACAGGGTATGTAGCTAAAGAGCCGAGTGCTGGCTAGATTTTCTCACTGTCTGCGCCCCAGCATGGTCAGAGCTGCGGCCCCCTGGCCACCTCACCACCTCTGGCTGCTCCCTCCATCCATCTCTCTGGAGGAGTCTTTGAGCCAAGTTCTGGCGAGCTCAGCCCTGCTCACAAGCCTTTGGTGCCAGCCCCCCACACCTGGCCAGGCTCCTGCCCCCCACCCACTTCTCCCCTCTTTCTCTACCCTCCTGGACTCCTTCCTGACTCTGCCACACACTAGGCCACACCTCCCCTCCGTCCCTGCCTGTAGACACACACGGGAAATGCCCAGCCGGCATCAGCTGACTTCAAAGCACACCTCCTGGGCCCATCAAAGTCCCAGCACTGTTGAAGGGGGGTGTGTCTTGAATAAGCCCCAAGGTTTTGTTCCTTGGCCCTGGAGAAAAGGGAGGAGACTGAGGCCCAGCCCAGTCCAGTACAGCTGAAGAGCTTGTTCACTAGATCAGTGGCTCACAAGTGCCTCCCCCACCCGGCTCCAGCCCCGGGCCCCCCACCTGCAGTTTCCAGAGGAAGTCGAGGCGGGCGGTAGACTCCACCTGCTGAGCGTGCAGGTATAGGGCCAGCACGAAGACTGAGATGATGATGGGCGTCACCACCTTCAGCGCCACCTTGGTCGCGTGCTCAGGGCTGCAGGGGGGAGGCAGACAGGTCTGAGCCCATCCTGGCCCCTCACAGTAGCCTCTGAGGACCCCTGGGCCTTTTTCCTTCCCCCCACTAGAGTGTCCCTTCCTCTTCACCCTTCTGCTCGAACTTTGCCTAAGATGTTGCCTCCTCGAGGAAGCCCATCTAACTGCAGCCCGTCTCAGCCCCTGCTCAGGCAGCCATTGCTCCTCTCCTGACACCTCTCATCCCCCATTGGCAGACAAGACAGGGGCAATGGGTGCAGTGACAGGGAGCCAGGCGGACCCCCGATCCTGCCTCTGGGCAACCCTGGGCAAGTCTCTGAACATTAGTTTCCTCATCTGTAAAATGGGTTAACAATAGCCACATTTCAAGATTGTGGCAAAGCTGAACGATAGAGTGTGCGACATGCTCAGTGCTAAACCCAATCAACAGGCACTCTCCCTCTGGCAGCTGCCACTGCACAGTCATGTTTTTGTTAACATCATTAACCAATGCTCTTAACAAAAGCAGCTGTTCCAAACCCTGTTCCTTGTGCCAGCAAAGAGCCTAAACCTTGAAGGCTACATGAAGACTCCACGCCAGGCAACAGCCTGACACCCCCTGCAGGCCTCCAGAGGGCAGGTGGGCACCAGCTCCCTTTCTCCCACAGCCGTGTCCCTGAGTCTGCTCCTGGGGAAGAGCTTGGGGCTCAGTGCTTTAAAATGAGGCCTGTAGAGTGACCTTAGAGTCTACAGATCATCATGGGGTGTTGGGGATCATGAGGAAAATAAGGGTGTCCACTCCAGTAGGACATGTTGCTGCCCTGGGAGTGAGGGACTCCTCCACACCACCCACCTCCCCACGAATCCCCACCAAGGACCCCCTCCTAGGCACCACTGCCTTCTCCCACCTGCTCTTCACAGAGGGCAAAAAGAGGGCCTACCAACGAGGAGGCTTCCACTCACCACTGGGAGGTCCCGTTGTTGTTGAAGTCTCTGTGAACAGGGCAGGGAAGGCTGCTCAGGGCCACGCTGCCACAGACAGCAGGTTCTGTTCCCGCCTGCCATCCCACCCGCCCCCCCACTCTACCACCCCCACTGGTTTGCTCCTGGGCTCCCGATCCCCCATGCTCCACATCCAAAGGATTCAGGTAGGAGGCTTGGAGAAAGCCCCGCCCCAACCAAGCAGCATCTGATTGCCATGACCACAAATCGCCCGCCTCTTACCTGAGATGCCCCTGCCCACCCTAAGCACATCCACCTGGGCCAGCCCCTGTTGCCATCCAGAGGGAGAAGAGAAATCCTACACCTGTTCTATCCGGAGTGGCAGCTGCTGGCTGCATGTGGCTACTGGGCTTGAAAATGTGGCTATTGCAAGCTCAAACAAGCTATGAGTGTAAAATATACACCAGGTTTTGAATAATTCATATGGGAAAAAGGGGAAAGTATTTCACTAATAATTTTACATCGACTACATATTAAAATGGTATTTTAGATAGTATCGTTTAAATGAATTACACTTATTGCTTTTTAAATATGACCACAGGAAAATTTTAAATTAGATATATGGCTTGCATTTTCTATCTATTGGGACAGTGCTGCCCTAGAGCCAAGGCAGGGTCTCCCAGCCCAGAAATGAGTCCCATTCTCTGCTGCCAGCTCAGCAGTAAGTGGGCAAGGGTCCCAGCTCCAGCCCTGACCCTGGGGAGAAAGGCCCTCCTCTTCCTCCTCCTGGTAGGACTGCAGCCCATACTGTTGCTGATCGTCCAGTCTTTCTGGTCATCTGCCTACAGCCCCACACAACTGCCAAGTTCTTCCTTGAGTCTGACTTAGACTCTTCACTACATCTTCATTCTCTCAGGTGCCATTTCCCCTCACGAAAGAGGAATGTTTCTGATGGGTTGTGTGTGTCCACAGTTATTTGTCCACCGTCTAGCTCAGTGGCTGGCACACAGTAGGACCTTAATAAATATTTTTGAAGGAATGAATGGGTGAGAAATGGATGGATGGAGGAATGGATCCCCTCCTCTAACTCAAAGAAAGTAGTTGGCCGCTGCTGCATTTTCTCAGGGGACACAGATCTGTCATCTTTTTTTTTTTTTTTTGGCACTTTTTAGTGTATGTGTAGGGGATGGGGACAGGAAGAAAAGGGTGATATGTACCAGGCACTTTACATACCTTTACTACTATGGGTATGATTCCCATAGTGGAAAAAATGAGGTTTAGAGGAAAAACCGAGTGTGTGTCTGACACAGAGATTCAATCTCAATCTGACCCAAAGCTTAAGCATTTTCCCCTTATGGCGCTGCCTCCCTTGAAATCTGACATCTATCACTAGATGATCAGGCTGACTCTGAGGCCAGACAGCCTTGGGCACAACCTTCATGCCCACCACGTCTGGGCTGGGCCTAACGTCTGTCACCACAGCCCAGAGCTTTGAGCAGGGCACAGACGCCAGCCTCCCGTGCCGGGCCTGTCTGCTTGCCTGGGTTGATGTGAGGATGAGAAAGGATAATGTGCATAAAAGTGCCTGGCTCAAGGCAGGACTGCAGACAACCACAGCCCCATCCCTCTGCTCCCACGGACCTTGCCACTGTGTTCTGCTGAGCCTCGACCCCTCTAGGCCAGAGGGCTCACAGGCAGCTGGAGTTGGGCGAGGACAGCCCGTCCAAGGCTGCCCTGGAGAGGGGAGGAATGTGATGTCAGGAGTGAGTGAGGAGGCAGGAAGACAGTGAGGCCTAAGGCCACCCCACCCTGGGGAAGGGGGAAAGAAATAAAACCCCATCATACTCTGCCCAGGACAAAGGGCTGGGGAAGGACGAGACACCCTCCTTGCAAGTTCCCTGCAGGACCAGGGTCCCAGCTTCCTGCCTCCCTGTTGTACCCCACACCCAGGGTTCGTGAGGGAGACACCACATACATGGAGTTGGCGGTGACCAGCAGGTCGGCGTTGTCGAAGAGTGTGACCCCAGGCACTTCGACAACGAGCACATAGATGAGCTCGATGGCTAGCATGAGTGCCAGCTTCCCGATGCAGCTGATCTGCAGGAACACGGAGCAGGCCAGCAGGCTGAGCAGCACGCTGTAGGTGAAGTACTGCAGGCAGAGGGCAGGCGTCAGCCACCCCCGCCCCCTGCCCCTGCTGACCCAGACTTGCCAGCAGGCTGAGCAGGGCACTATGGTAAAGTACTGTGAGCAGAGGCGGGTGTCAGCCCGGCCACCCCCTGCCCGCTCCCATAGGGGCCCGCTCCTGCTGACCCAGGCTTGCCAGCAGGCCTGACATGAAGAGGAGGCCCCCGGTGAGGAAGCAAGTCTGGAACGTGAGAGTGGCCTCCGGGCTCAGGCTCATCTGGGTTCAATCCCTGGCCCACCACGGGCCACTCACTCAACCCCTGGAAGCCTCGGTGTCCCCATCTGCAGAACTTCCTACATTGTGGGCTCGCTGTGATAAACACACGATACGAAGCCCTTGGTGGGGTGCTGGGCACCCTCAATAACTTCAGGAGCACAGGCCTGCGGCCCCTGACTTGCCACCTTGACGCCTAAACTTCCAAATGCAGGAAGTATTTTCATAACTCATGAAGAGGTTATAAAACTCATAAAACCTGATTTGGGGACAAAGCCTGCCCTGACCGACAGGGTGCTGGTTTCCACCTTTTCCCTGCTTCCGGTGACCAGTCATACGTTTTGCCACATAAATATTACTGGCCTTCATTATCAGCTACTGATCCAGACTCTGCTGGGGGTGTGAGGCAACCGTTTAAACTCTGAAAAATTCCAAAGTCTAAAATAGATGTGGCCCCAAAGGCTTCCGATGAGGGACTGAGGCCCTGCACTGTTTACTCTGGGAAATCCATGTGTTCTCTGAGCCTCAGTTTCCTTCTTAAACAATGAGGGGCCAAACCAGGTTCTCTCAGAGGTCCCCTTCTACTCTCTCATCCCCTGACCATAGACACGTCAGCACCTATGACTTTGCTCTTCCTTTTAAATTCAGTGCCATTATTTCTGAGTCAAGCTTGCAGGCTCCAACTATTTGCACACTGCCTCTGCTCCAGGCTGGGGGACAAATGGCGGTGGCCGGCAGGGTGTGTGGCCCCCAGGTTGGGACCCTCTACCTCTCCAGGCCTTCTGGAACCAAGACAGAACCTATCGAGGGTCCCCTGGGAATAGGAGTGGGGTAGCCTCAAGTGCCCACCAGGAATGGGGGCAGAGGGAGGCATGCCCAGACAACTCAGCCCGAGAGCCCCAGCAACCTGTCCTTAGGAGGGCGCAGGGAACCTCCCCAAAGCCAACCTGGGGAGGGCTTTGGGGACTCAGACCCTGACAACCAGGAAGCCAAGGCTTAATGCTGGGGTCCCCAAGGGGCGGGGGCTCTATGAGGAAGGAGTTGCTGAATCAGAAAGAACACTAGTGGAGGTGAGGGGCCTGAGAGCCCTGTGGCCAGCGGGGCGCGGGTCCACAGGCCTACACAGGCCATGCTGGTGAGGGCTGAAGGCTGGGACCAAGCATGTCCCACAGATGTGCCAGAACATGGCCACGGCTGCCCTCTTACCCCGTACCTCAGCTTCCCCTGGGGAGCCACTGCTGAGGGGCAAGTACAAGAGCAAAACTAGCCTCAGCTCCTCAGCAAACAGGCCTCGGGAAGCGGAAACCCTGCTCCCGTGGGCTTTCAGCCAATGTGAGGGGACCTGGGCAGGGGAGGCGGGAGCCAGAGAGGTGGGGCGCCCTCTAGCGGCACAGCAGAGCCCTGCTCCTCTCTCCTTGCCCTGTCTGCGCAAAGCGAGCAGCACTGGGCTCTTTCCAGGGACAGGCCACCCACTGTGACCCTCAGCTACTGTCCTGAACCTTTGCTGTGAGTCACAGGTGCTTTGGGAATTAAATGAAAAGCACGCACCTTCTCTCCAGGAAAGGCAGAACTACCGCCATCTACTAGTGCCAAGAGGGAGCTGGGGGCCTGGGGGAGTGGAGCAGGCACCAGGGCTGGGAGCCCGGCTCTGCCACCCTCCAGCAATCTGCTCCCAACAGACGCAGCAACGTGAAGGAAGCCCCCTGCACACCACAGGTGCTTAATACATGCCATTCTCCGAATAAGGACACTTGAAGTATTTGTCAAACCCCAAAGCCTGTGGGTACAGAATTTCTTTGGGGGCTAATGAAAATGTCCTAAAATTAGGTGATGATGATGGCTACAGAAATCTGTTAAGACACTAAAATCTACTGAATCGGTCACTTTGAATAGGTGACATTTATTGTGGTGCTGGTTTGGAACTGGGTTTGCTCCCCTCCTTGCTCTCTGGCATTAACAGCCGGGGGGCTCAGGTGGGCTCTCCTGAGAGAAGGCTGGATCTGCTGCAGAAGCTGAGGATCCAGAAAGTTTTACCCTTGAACTCCAGAACCAGACGACTGGGATGAGAGCACTGGCTCTGCTGCTGACCAGCTGTGTGAACTGGGGGAAGTTACTTAACCTCTCTGTGCGTCGATGCTCAGAGATAAACAGTTACCAGCGTCATAGGGCTGTTGTGAGGATTTGACAGTGAATGCATGTAAAGCCCTCAGCCACAGTGCATGGTAGAGACAACAGCTACATTATTATCTTTGTCACTGTCATGCTGAGGCACAGGGAGAGAAACCAGGGGAAGGAGGTCTCTAGAATGGCAGTGAGCTGGAGGGCCCCGACTATCCCTCAGGATGTCCCAAGCAGCCAGGGCAGCATGGGGCAGGGCAGGAGGCTCCCCCAGTACCTCGGGGAAGTTGCAGTTGGGCCAGGTGCTGCCACAGAAGCCCTGCTCGTCTCCCAGGCTGTAGTTGACAGCCGACTCCACCACGTGGCACGCGTTGACCTGGCTCACGCTGATGTTATGCTCCTCCGCCAAGCAGTCCAGCAGGTCCTTGGAGTTGCACATGAACTGGGGCAGGGGAGGAGGGCAGGGAGGGGCAGCTCAGCTCCTGGGGGCAGCCAGGCCGCTCACCACGCACAGGCAGCGGGGCCACCCATCCTGTCTCCACTGCAGCCTGACACTGACGGAGGACAAAAGCTGGGGGGGTGGGTGCTAAGGACCAAACAAGGTTTGCCCAGCCGTGCTGGCTGGTGCACCCTCCTGAGGCCAGGCTCTTAAACACACCTGGGGCCTTCCCTGAGCTCCTTCTGGCTCTTCTAGCTTTGGCGGCAAAGAACTAAAAACCCAAGTGAGCCGCACTAAGGGTCAAAGGTGATCTCAGGCCTGAGGCAAGACATGTCCAGGGAAACTCTCCCAGCCCATGTCTGCAGGGTATATGGCACCACTGGCTTTGACCCCATGGGCCAGGGAGGCATGGGAGGATGTGGAGCCACCCACCATGTTGACAAAAGCCGACAGGAACACCAGGGTGATGGTGAACACCCCAACCAGAGTGCTGTTCATCTTGGACCGAACGATCTTCCTGGAGAGGGTCTGCAGTGGGGAGGGGAAAATCTGGGGTGGGGGGACAGGGAGAGAGGGAGGAAGAGCATCCCATGAGAACACCACAGACCGCCTGAGAGGAACTCAGCCCACCCACTGTGACTCTTGCTAGCACAGCCCCACCGGGTGTGGGCCAAGGTGTCCTCCCAGCCGACAACAGGGCCCACAGCTGGCCAAGAGTGGGTCCATCTGGGGAGCCCACCCATGAGAGGCAGGATGAAATGAAAGACGCTATCTCGACCCAACAGGGAAGAAGAAAATAAAGGACATTTGCTTGTGGGGCCAGTTCTGGACCCCAAGAAGTTATAATCACTGAGGGGCGGTGGTTGGCAGATGAGTCAGGGAGAGGCTCAGAACCTTCTTGGGGAGGGTTGGGAAATCTTCTGGGAAGGTGTGAGTAGCTATGGGTCTGAGGATTCAGACAGGACCTGGCGTGTGGAGGAAAGGGCGGGGCTTATCAAGAGGGTCAGAGAAGCAGAGAGCAAGAGGGACAGGGGGCGGGAGGGGGCAGGCCGCCACACGTGCACTCAGGGAGTGCTTTCCTCAGCACACAGCTCTATGGGCCTGCCACTCCCTCGCCCAACCCTTTCTGCATATTCTGCCGCTGGACAGACCACGTGTCCACTCAAAGGCCCATTGCAATTTTGGGGATGACCGGGTTCCTAAGTCCCATTTCTGCCGAATCTGATGTAGCTGGCCTTACACACCATGGCCTCCTCACCTCCTGTGCAACCTAGGCTAAAAAATAAGTTGACAGAGAGGCAAAGCAGTGGACTCAGGCTTCCCACACCCACCCCAACTCTTCTTGGTGAGGCCTCTCTGTAATTAATCCACGTGAATGATGGAAACCCCCAAGGGCATAGGAAAAGCACCAGGCCAGGAGTGGGGAAGCCTAGGTTCCTGGCGTGGCTTTTCTTGTGTGATCCTCACCAAGACACAACCCCTCTCCAAAGGCTTCCCAATTATAGGGCTCTTGAGGCTGCCCTGGGTTTTGTGTTGAGGGAAACAGACAAAGGCCTCCTCCCCAGTCATGGGTCCTGCGCTCTCCTGCACCTTCTTGCTGAGTGTGCCAGACCACAAAGCTCATTTTAGAGTTTTATAGTTGGTCACACAGACATCTAAGGAGGTCAAGGGGTTGCAGCCTGACCAGTGTTAACTGTTGACTCCTTGTGTGCTGCAGTGTCTCCCGCTAGCTCACCAAGCGCTGGGCCCTTGGCCTGGTGTTCCTCAGCAGCAATCCGAGCCCACCACATGCACTGCTTCCATGTGCTTCCATCACATTGCCCCCACGGTCCTCTAGGGGCAAGGGAACCAGCACATGCTGCCGACTTGCCATGAGTAATAAAGTTTGTTCATCTCTGACCCAGGACTCTTGTGTCTTCTGCCAGCAACCATAAAACAACTAACTTATTAGCTTGTAAGTAGGATAAAATCAAACCTCAGAGCCTTCAGAGTTCATAACAAAAAGTAAGGGCCTGCTTACCCCTTGCTCGTAGACTTTGGACTGGCTATGTGTATAAGGAGGCTGAATAACTTTCCCACCCCAGCATCCTCCTCCACCCTTCCAGCAAGGCTGCTTCCTATTCAGCAGAGAGAAAGAGGGGACCACATGGGTGGACGACAGCAGCAGAGGCCAGGCAGCCAGAGAGGCTAGAGGCTGAGAGTAAAGACCTTGGACTCCATGTCCCCAGCAGGGGCGCCTCTCAGGTGTGTCCCTGTGCCAGCCAGCTTGTGGCATTGTTCTCAGAAAGCACTTCCCCCTGGGATTATAAAGGAGATGCTCTAGAGTATTAAAAAAAAAAAAAAATTCTATTAAGTAGGAAGTATATTTAAAAGGAAAAAAAAGAGAGAGACAAAGAGACAGTCTGACTGAACCTTCTTATGGGGTAGAGGAAAAGATACGTTGTGACTTAGAAGAGCATAAATTTGGATTAAAATCCTGCTTTATAGACAGATAAATCAAATAGGGTACCTTTATGGTCAATTGATTTTGACAAGGTGCCAAGACAATTCACTGGGGAAAGAACAGCCTTTTCAACAAATGGTACTGGGATAAGTGGATAGCCACATGCAAAAGAATGAAGCTGGGTTACTACCTCACACCCTATACAAAAATTAACTCCAACTGAGCCAGAGACCTATATGGAAGAGCTAAACTATAAAGTTCTTACAGGAAAACACATGAGTAGATCTTTGAGAACCTGTGGCCTTCCTGGTCCTTAGTGTAGTCTTTTGACTGAATCCAAATTTTACATACAAATCCTGTTACTAAACGATGAAGGTTTTCTTGCCTCCATTGATGCTCAAAGAAGAAAGATCTTGAAATCAGAAGGCTGCAGGTCCCCTTAGGCAATAGTTGCTTAGAGAAGACACCAAAAGTATAAGCCACAAAAGAAAAAGTAGATAAACGGGACTTCATCCATATTAAGAATTTTTGTGGGGTGGCGCCTGTGGCTCAGTGAGTAGGGTGCCGGCCCCATATACCGAGGGTGGTGGGTTCAAACCCAGCCCTGGCCAAACTGCAACCAAAAAAATAGCCAGGTGTTGTGGTGGGCGCCTGTGGTCCCAGCTACTCGGGAGGCTGAGGCAGGAAAATCTCCTAAGCCCAAGAGCTGGAGGTTGCTGTGAACAGTGAGGCCACGGCACTCTACCAGGGGTGATATAGTGAGACTCTGTCTCTAAAAAAAAAGAATTTTTGTGCTGGCTCAGCACCCATAGCACAGTGGTTACAGCGCCAGCCACATACACTGAGGCTGGTGTGTTCAAACCCGGCCGGGGCCAGCTAACAACAATAACAACTGCAACAAAAAATACCTGGGCATTGTGTTTGGGTACCTGAGTCCCAGCTACTTGGGAGGCTGAGGCAAGAGGATTGCTTAAACCCAAGAGGTTGAGGTTGCTGTGAGCTGTGACACCACTGCACTCTACTGAGGGTGACATAGTGAGACTCAGTCTCAAAAAAAAAGAATTTTTGTGTTTTAAATAACTCCCATCAAGAAAGTAAAAAAGGTATTGGTAAGGATATGGAGAAACTGGAATTCTTGGGCATTGCTGGTAGGAATTTAAAATGATGCAGCCATCAAAATAGTATGATGATTCCTCAAAAAAAAATTAAACAGAATTTTGTATGATCCAGTAATTCCACTTCTGGGTCTACCCCTAAAAGAACTGAAAACCGGGATGGGTACAGGTATTTGCATAGTCACGTTAATAGCAGCATCATTCCTGATGGCCTGATGGTGGAAATTACCAAAATGTCCATCAATTGATGGATAAACAAAATGTGGTCTATCCACATGGTAATTATTCAGCCATAAAAAAATGAACAAAGTCCTGTTACAGGCTGCAACAAGGATGAACCTTGAAAGTGCGATGCTCAGTGAAAGAACCCAGTCTCAAAAGGGCACACATCATGCGACTGTATTTATGTGAAATGAACAGACCAGGCAGATTCATGCAAAGTAGACTAGTGGTTACCAGGCCCATGGTAATCAGGGAAGGAGAAGTATGAGGTTTCTTTGGGGGATGATGACAGTGTTCTGGAATTAAATTGTGGAAATAGTTGCACAACTCTATGAATATACTAAAAACTAGCGAATTAGAAGTTTATCTACCTTTATAAAGGTGAATTTTATGGTATGTAAATTAGAGCTCGACCAAGCTCTTATTTTATTTATTTATTTTTGGAACAGAATCTCACTCTGTCAGCCTGGGTAGACTGCTGTGGCACCATAGCTCACAGTAACCTCAAACTCTTGGGCTCAAGCGATCCTTCTTGCTTTAGCCTCCCAAGCAGCTGGGACTATAGGCGTGGGCCACCACACCCTGCTAGTTTTTCTATTTTTTTTTAGTAGAGATTGGGTCTCGCTCTTGCTCGGGCTAGTTTTGAACTCCTGAGCTCAAGCAACCCACTAATCTTGGCCTCCCAGAATGCTAGGATTGCAGGTGTGAGAACTGGGCCCAAAGCTCTTATTTTAACAAACCCTACTCAGCTTCTTACTAGCCGTGTGATCCTGGGGACATATTTAGATGCTCTCAGTTTTGGTCTCCTTACTGGTAGATAGGGAACACCCACTCCCAGAGTGGCCATGAAGACCCAGTAAAGTGATGCCCTGAAAGTGCTTTGTAAGCTGTTAAATGCAACAGAAACGTTAGTTAATATCAGCATTTTAAAGAGCTATGTTGCCAATAAGAATGAAAGTCCTTGTTTCTCATGTTATGGAATTTTTGGGTTTCACAGCTAAGGAAAATGTTTTGGCACTAGCACAAGGATCTTACTCTGAAATGGTATGACAGATGGTTTCAAATCTCTCGCTGCTTAAAATCTTGCCCTCCCACCCTCCATGTTGCTTAAACTGTTTCGGTTCTGATCGCCCAATCCACTGGTTTAAGGGTTTCCTTCATCATTTTGGAACCACCAATGTAAAGACTGTAGGCAAAGGTTATCAGTACAAGCTGATACTTCTATACAAGAGGTGGGTAGAGAACAGGGTATGCACAGAGGCTTCTTAGTAAATATGTGGCTAGAAGCCCCCAGGGGCCACCCAGAGGCCAGGAGAAGAACTTCAGGATATTGTTAAAAAAAAAAAAAAAAAGTGTTAGAGGTACCTCCAGTATCTAACTGAAGCAGTGTTTTTCAACCTTTTTTATCTGATGGCACATTCGAACCTACAGTTAAACTTCCACAGCACACTTAAATTATGTTGATCCAAAGGAAGAGTAAAAAAAAATATGAATATACTTACTGGGCTTTGAACTTCTTTCAAAAGCAATTAATGATCTTTAAAATTTTTTGTGGCACACCTAAGATCCTCTCAGAGCACACCAATGAACACTGGTGCACACTGGTTGAAAATCACTGATCTAATGGATGATTGAGGCTTTATGCACTGAGTGTTGACTGTGGCTCAGTGAGTAGGGCGCTGGCCCCATATACCGGGAGTGGCAGGTTCAAACCCGGCCCCAGCCAAACTGCAAAACAAACAAAAAAATAGCCAGGCGGGCACCTGTAGTCCCAGCTACTCGGGAGGCTGAGGCAAGAGAATCACCTAAGCCCAGAATTTGGAGGTTGCTGTGAGCTGTGTGACACCACGGCGCAAAAAAAAAAAAGAAAGACTTTATGCGCTGGCGTGCTACAAGCCAACTTCCCTTGACACCTTTAAAAAGACCTTCTCTTGACTTTAAAACCTCAGTAGAAACCTAGGAATTGTTGCTTTTTTTTGAAGTCTCCAGAAGAGTCTACATCCTGCCTTGGTATTGATGTATATACAGTGTCCTGTCTCCTGTAACCATAAAGTCCATTAGATGTTGACCCTAAATCACAACTTTACTAATCCCAGTTCGGATCTTAAAACTCTTTACCAGCGACAGAGTCTTTTCCTGGAGCTGGACCACACTGTCATCACAACCTGGAAAGCCTTTTCCATTTTTCTAGCAGGATAATTGTGTCTGCACCAACCAATTGCTTCAGCTCAGAAAAATTATCGATTTTTTAAAAAGTTCAGAACCAGTACAGTCCCAATCTGATTAATTCATATCAATTCAACACGAAAAATGGGAGTGGGGACATAATTAATAAACCATGACTGGATGCAGGAGTTTATTTTATTTTATTTTTTGGAGACAGAGCCTCAAGCTGTCACCCTGGGTAGAGTGCCGTTGCATCACAGCTCATAGCAACCTCCAATTCCTGGGCTCAAGCCAGTCTCCTGCCTCACCTCCCAAGTAGCTGGGACTACAGGCGCCCGCCACAATGCCTGGCCATTTTTTGGTTGCAGCCGTCATTGTTCTTTGGTGGGCCCGGGCTGGATTCGAACCCGCCAGCTCAGGTGTACGTGTCTGACGCCTTAGCCCGTTGAGCCACAGGCGCTGAGCCAGGATGCAGGAGTTTAGATCCTGGCTCTTGGCCAAACAGATAACCTCCCCAGGGCTCTGTGATGTGGGGCCAGGGTATTGCAGAGATATAAGAAGGTAATGAAATCAGAAGGCACAAAGCATTAGAAAACAGTCTCTTTGATAAGGAGCTAATAAAAGAAGTGGTATCTGAGCACAGTAGCTCACTCCTGTAATCCCAGAACTTTTGGAGGCTAAGATGGGAGGATTGCTTGAGCCCAGAAGTTTGAGACCAGCCAGATGGTGACACTCCATCTCTACAAAAAAAAAAATAAGAAGAAGAAGAAAAATTAACGGGGCATGGTTAATTTTACATATAGTCCCAGCTACTAGGAGGCTAAGGCAGGAGGATCATTTGAGCCTAGGAGTTTAAGGCTACCTCAAGCTATGATAGTACGACTGCACTCTGGCCTAGTTGACAGAGTGAGACTAACAAAACAAAGGTAAGAAAACTACAGAGGCCAAACAAGGCAGGTAAAAGGGCTCCACACCACTGCCCTCATTACCTGGCCCTTCAGGAGTCAAATGGACATATTAACAAAGGCAGCATCCTGGAGGGGAAGGACCATTGGCTCTGAAATCAAGACCCACCTACTTTTAAATCCTACCTCTAACCACTTCCTAGCACTACCTAGGGAAAACTGCCTCACCTCTCTGAGCCTCCATTTCCCCATCTGCAAAGTAGATGCAATTAAAATCCACCTTAGAGGCTCGGGAGACACAGCCCAAGGTAGCAGAGCTTACATCTGGACACGGGGCTATCTGGCTCAAGTGCCACAGGGAGAACCTGTGATATGCCTCCTGGAGTGAAAAGATCTCCACTCCCTAAGTGAACATGGGTATGGCAACAACACACCTTCCCAGAGAAATGAAGCGTGCCCCTGAACATGGAGGTGGAAGGTGAGCGTAGGAGCCTATGTCTTCAAGGAGAGAAGACACCAGGACATAAGGGTCCTGGTTGCACAGTAAGACCCTGTTGTACAAAGTGTGGACCAGGAGTCTGGCTGGAATGGTAGAAAGGACAGCCAGCAAGGTGGGACTTAGCTATACTCAGGCTGCAGAAAGAGAAGAGGCTCTTTCAGTGACAACACAAAGCAGATGGGTCTACAGGGGCTCAGCCACAGATCGCAAGGGATCAGAAAGTTTGGTTCAGGGGATATGTAGAATGCAGATCTAGCGGAAGCCAGAGGCTGGAGGATGAGCAAGATACACACACACATAAACACTCTCACTCATTCACACTCTGCTGTGAAGCTGAGTGCTCCTACTAGGCCTATCTGTATGTACCCATGTTCCAAACTGCTGGAAGTTTGGCCTGCTGAGTAAGGATGAGCTAATGAACCACAGTAAACACCGGGGCTCTGGACCAGAGTGTGGGGAAAGGAGACAGCCACCATCTTTTATCCATCTGGGTGGGATGCTGCATAGGGCAATGAGCGTGGAGCCACAGGGAGCCGGATGAGCTAGTGAGAGCTGGACAAAGAGGGCATGGCCTGCACTCAGGAGATGTGAGTGAGTTCACCATCCTTGGAGGTGATCAAGCACAGGCTGGCCCACGCCCTTGCAGTGTTCTCAGAGTGGATTCCAGGCTCAGGCGGGTTGGCAGGGCTTCTTCCTGCCTAAGGTTCCCTGAGTGTGCTGACAATGTGTGATGTGTGGGAAGACATTTGACATGGTTTCCCCTGAGAAAAGCAGTTCTTGGCCCCAGATGCCAAGGGAAGGAAGGAGTGACATGTGCAGGTGCACAGACTTGCCGTCTGAGGCTGCGTCACGGGAAGGAAGCGCTCAGGGAGACGACATTTGAGGCAGGCATCTGAGGGGCAGCTCTGGAAGGCAGCTGATGCCCTGGGAAGTGAGACCAGGATGTCAGGACAAGGTGAAGACCAAGGCCCCAAAGTCACCTCACCAAGAAGTCTAAGGTGTGTGTGTGTGAACTGCGCCAAGCTGAGTCAGGAAGAGATCAAACAGGCCCAAGAGAAAAAGGCAATAAGAGCACTTAGAAAAAAAGGAAAAATCAGAACAAACTGGGGAAAACTACTCCCTGACCAGCAGGGAAGATGACTACCTCAATCTATACTTTCTTCACGTTTCTCTCTTCAAAAAGGTTAAAATATGGACGATTTAAGGAAGTAAGTCCAGGATGTTTTAGAAAAATGGAAAAGTAAAGGAAATAGAGAAAGAAACTGACACCGCTTGGCTTTGGATCAGCAGAGCCCGTGCTATGGAATAACTCAGGAACTGTCGTATTCCACTAGAAAGCCACGTACCATGACTTCAGAGAGACTGTGAAAGTAAGATGAAACTGAGTTCTGTTTTCAAAGGGCAAACAGAATGATGCTGAAAACTACAGTCCGGTCAGCTTCACGTCAATACCAGAAAAGGCGACCAAATTAATTTAGTCACCCCACCTTTGGTGCGTGCTGGTGCTCAGAGACAGGCTGATGTCCTAAACTGGGCAGGATAATTCCCTGCTGCACACACGCCAAAAGGTGGGATATGGTACAACCACCTTTCACACCTTAATGTGCAAACAGTCTAATCCGCGACACAAAAGAGGAATTCATATTACAAACAACTTTTCAGACTGGGCTGTGCTTTCCAGAAGATGGATAAAGCCTGGGAAGATGGCTGACCAGGCCAGGCAGGAAGGTGGCAAGGACCCGAGGGCAGGTTTTAGGGTCTAATCTGCCGGCCTAGAGCAGCGGGCTCCAGACTTAACCATGCCCTGGAGGCGTTTTTCTAAACACATCCTTTACTGAAGCTTTCTACCTGTCAGGCTCCCCTGAAGCATGTGGGGGCAGAGGGTCAGTGTGGGCAGGCCGTGGGGATGGAGATGTTCCATCTACCAGCCTCTCTCTGAGGAACCTGAGGCCTCCTCAGAAAGAAGCCAAAACCACTGGCTAGCTAAAGGCCTTGAGAACAGGTTTACTGAATTCGGCATGACAATGAAGTGGGTAGATTCAAAGATAGAAAAGGAGAAAGGGATGATTGTCACTAATCTTTTTTTTTTTTTTTTTTTTGAGACAGAGCCTCATGCTATCACCCTGGATAGAGTGCTATGGCATCACAGCTCACAGCAACCTCCAATTCCTGGGCTTAAGCGAGTCTCCTGCCTCTGCCTCCCAAGTAGCTGGGACTACAGACGCCTGCCACAATACCTGGCCATTTTTTGTTTGTTGTTTTTTTTTTTTTGGCCAAGGTTGGCTTTGAACCCGCCACCTCTGGCATATAGGGCCGGTGCCCTACTCCCTTGAGCCACAGGTGCAGCCCCATTTTCTCCTTTTTTAAAACATAAGAAAATAGTGGTTGAGAGGGTCAGGCAACTTGTTCAAATTCATTTGTTGTTCATGTTCAGAGCCAAGATTTAAAGGTAGCCGTTGCTCATTGCACACCCTGTCAGCTAGCTTTACAATTCCTAGGCATTCTTCATTGCCGTAACCTCCCCTAAGTTCACTCCAATTCATTCCTATAAAAGGATTAAGTACCACCTCCCACTTTGAAATATCGATCATAGAAAATCACTTTGAACACATCCTGTTATCCCTCCAACTCTTCCATTTCTGTGTCCCCTGCCACCAAACCTGTTTTCCCATGTCCTAGAAACCTGGTCCAGGACCTTAGCTTTCCCCTGTTCTTCTCATTTTTTCATTTTCTTTTCTCACGAAATTATCATTCAATAGCACTCCCACAAGTGCCTGTGGTTCCCTTTTTCCTTGCTCCATTAATCCTTATCCCTAAAGCAGTGGTTCTCAACCTTCTTTTTTTTTTTTTTTTTTTAGAGACAGTCTCACTTTATACCCCTCGGTAGAGTGCTGTGGTGTCACACAGCTCACAGCAACCTCCAGCTCTTGGACTTAGGCGATTCTCTTGCCTCAGCCTCCTGAGTAGCGAGGACTACAGGTGCCCACCATAATGCCTGGCTATTTTTTTGTTGCAGTTTGGCTAGGGCTGGGTTCAAACCCGCCATCTTCGGTATATGGGGCCGGCACCCTACTCACTGAGCCACAGGTGCTGCCCCTGGTTCTCAACCTTCCTAATGCCGCAACCCTTTGATACAGTTCCTGTGGGTCACAACTCACTGGTTCAGAACCGCTGCCCTAGAGGAATCCAAACACGGACTTGTTCTCCTCTGGACCACTGAGAGACAGCAGAGAAAAATCTACTCAGTATCCAACTCAGAATTAAATTCTGCTCAACAATCTTTTTACTAATTCTTCGTTAGCAATATTTTTTATTTCCCTTAAGTGCTGTGCCAAAACTTTGCCTGCCATCTGAAGCTTACAACCTTTTTTCTTTTCTACTTATTTTCAGCAGGTGATTTTCTTTCCTATTTCATAGAGAAAAATGCTCTCATTTAGCCATGTCCCTTCACTTCCTAACATATAAATCTATACCTTTATTCTACTGTTTCTCATTTTTGAGGAAAGAAAAACAGTATTATTTCTCTTTAGTATTAATACATCTTTACCTGTCCTTTGACTCCACCTCTTTTTGCCACCTTGGGAACTTTGTGTCAGGACTTCCTTCTTTCTCTTGGGTTTGCAGGCTCCCCCTCTTTTGGAACTTGTATTGCACTTTTCTACTTTCACTTTCCTTTTTTTTTTTTTTTTATTGTTGGGGATTCATTGAGGGTATAAGAAACCATGTTATACTGATTGCATTTGTTGGGTAAAGTCCCTCTTACAATCATGTTTTGCCCCCAAAAGGTGTGGCACACACCAAGACCCCACCCCCCCTCACTCCTTCTCACTTTCCCTTTTGAAAGTATAGTGTAGCCTCATTGTATCCATTTCACCTCTGGCTCAGTCTATAACTTATCATCTAACTTATCCTCTTCATCTGACTTCTTCTCACTGTTTAACTGAAATTGCTCTATTTAAATGTACTAAAACTCTCTCACTTGTTAACTTTCATGGTCTCTTCTCAATCTTATCCAACCTGACTCTAAAATAGCATTTCTGAAGGAAGTATTAATGGGTGTCACCTGAAAAAGCACTGCTACCTTCAAATAAGCTAGGGAAACATTGGCTTGTAAAACATTTTTTTTTTTTTTTTGAGACAGAGCCTCAAGCTGTCACCCTGAATAGAGTGCATGGCATCACAGCTCACAGCAATCTCCAATTCCTGGGCTCAAGTGAGTCTCTTGCCTCTGCCTCCCAAGTAGCTGGAACTACAGGCGCCCGCCATAACGTCCGGCCATTTTTTGGTTGCAGCCATCATTGTTGTTTGGCAGGCCCAGACTGGATTCGAACCCGCGAGCTCAGGTGTACGTGGCTGGCGCCTTAGCCCGTTGAGCCACAGGCGCCGAGCCAGGCTTGTAAGACATTTAAAATGGCTGGCACCGTGGCCTACACCTGTAATCCTAGCACTCTAGGAGGCCAAGGAGGATGAATAGCCTGAGCAAAAAGCAAGACCTCCCCATCTCTACTAAAAATAGAAAAATTGAGGTAAGAGGATTCCTTGAGCCCAAGAGTTGGAGGTTGCTGTGAGCTATGACCCCATGGCATTACCTAGGGCAACGGCTTGAGACTCTAAAAAAAAGAAAGTTCAACATATTTCTTTACTGTAGCACTTATTTAAGCTCTAAGTATGCTATTCATCATTGTTATTTCCAGACCTATTTATCAAGAGAATCCTTTTTATGTGGAGCATCTTGCAAAGTTAGTGTTCTGAGAGTCCTAATATGGGGAAAACAATACTTCGTTGTTTTGAGTGTGGTGCAAAGATGTTGACACCTGCATCAGAATCAGTTTGATGCTTGTGATTGATATAAAAGATCAGAGCCGTGTCTTGGTATGTCATAAGCTCTTCTTTCAGAAGCTAAATGATGGCACCCTTTCAAGGAATATGGGGACATTAACATGTGACGGTGTCAGAATACCTGGGTCCCTAACACTTTGGAGGCTACCACGTGATCCCCCGACTGCTTAGTAAGGATGGCTACATAATAGGGAAATAAATTTCTTTCTTGACCAAGGCACTGCTTTCTGCCTTTGATAATAATGCAATTGATCTGTCCTAGGTCATCCATCATGTGTGAGGAGAGAATGGACATTTTTCAGTTAGACAAGTTTCAAAAAGTTTACCTTCCTTGTATCCTGTGTCAGGAAACTACGATGAGAAGGTGTATCTGTTAAAGTGAGAGAGTCCACCAAGAAGGAGGAAGAGGTGCAAGACAGGAAACAGAAGATACCACATCCAAGATGATGGTTAGGATGACAGCAAGCATTTAGGCAGCTGGTGGAAAGAACAACTTGTCCAGAGTAGAGGAGGGGGTCAGAAGAGGCCAATACAAGTATCCCCCAGGGAGAAGACTTCAAATAACTTTTTTTGAGACAGAGCCTCACTCTGCCACCCTGGGTAGGGTGCTGTGCTCATAGCAACCTCAAACTCTTGGACTCAAGTGATCCTCTTGCCTCAACCTCCTGAGTAGCTGGAACTGTAGATGCACCCAGTGAGTTTTTCTGTTTTAGCAGAGATAGGGTCTTGCTGTGGCTCCGGCTGCTCTATTTT
>CAUYON010000797.1:0-23755 GCA_963573935.1 Arctocebus calabarensis
TTCTTAGCCTTTTTCAAGAATAAAATGTATCATCACAAACTACAATCGCCATACTGTATGATAGATCTCTTGGACTTACTGCTCCCATTGAACTCTAAATATGTGTCATTGGCCAACTTCTTCCCAACCTTTGGTAAACACTCTTTACTTCTATGAGATCAATGTTCTAAGATTCTATATGTGAGTGAGATCGTGTGGTACTCTATTTAACTTTCTCTGCCTGGCTTATTTCAGTTAACATAATGTCCTGCACGTTTGTTCATGTTCTTTCAAATGACAGGATTCTCTTTTATAGATGAGTGGTATTCCATTGTGTATAAAGACCTTGCATAATAAGGCCCAGGTTTGTTGACATACACTCATCTCTCTATCTCTTTTCTCTCTTATAATATGTAAGAATAGATGTGTTATTATGTTATTATAATGTGTTATTATAATCACAAGCTGTTTAGATATATGAACTGATTTCATAGGTTACCATGGGAAGGTCATAATATATTTGGACTTGTGCTTGAGTTGGTGGAAGGTCTCTCCCCTGAACTGAGATGTGAATAGACTTTAGCTATTAAAATAAAAGTTTAAATCTTTGATCCAGTGAGAGTCTATCTTGGTTAATGGAGAAAGGGGAACACTTCTACACTGTTGGTGGGAATGCAAACTAGTACATTCCTTTTGGAAAGATATTTGGAGAATACTTAGAGATCTAAAAATAGATCTGCCATTCGATCCTATAAGTCCTAGATTTCTTACTAAGATACCGTGTGTCGTCATGGTTAACTGTCTGAGCTTGACTCCTATACTGCCACCCTCAGGCAGGAAATCGGGGTAAAGACACAACATCTGCTATCCTTGTAGTCACCCTGTTTGTGAAATTGTGATAATCATACTTAAACACCATAGGAATTTTCTTGAGTTTATTTTGCAGAGTGAAATGGGGAACCATACCTTTTGAGCACAGTATGATCTAATCTGACTTATATTGAAAGTTTACTCTAACTAGAGTGAGAAAAAGCATAAAAACATAATAACAAGAAGAACATGTAGGAAAGTGATTACAGTAATTTGGGTGAGAGAAAGTGAATGTCTTCTAGTAGTGGAAGGATAGAGCAGTTTTAGGTGTGAGATATACTTTGATGAAATACCAACTAGCATTCATGATGACTGGATACGGACAGTGATAAAAAACAAAGCATAAAGTGTCAGTTGAAGGTTGTGACTGGAGCAGTAGAGAGGATGGGACCTCCTGAAATGAGAAGGATTGGAAGATGGAGAAGATGGGATAGAGAAAACCCCTCCGTTTAGAAGGAGGATACTTGAGGGTTTCTTAAATTACACAGTGATTAGAGAGTTGGACATAAATATTGAATAAGCAATTGGATTTGTGTGACTGATGTTTAGCAGTGGGAGTGAGGTTTGCAGTATACATTTTAAAATAGTAGCATATAGGTGATACTTAATACCTTGAAACCACATGAGTTCACCAAAGTAGTAAGTGCAAACACACACACACTTTATATATACAGGTTAAAATCCATTATCTGAAATACTTGGGACCAGACAAGTTTTGGATTTTAGACTTTTTTTTCAGAATTTGGAATACATAGCTAGTTCAGCACCCTTAATCCCAAAACCATAATATTCTTATGAACATTTCCTCTGAGGATCATGTTTGCTTTCAAAAGTTTTAGGTTTTAGAGCATTTGAACTTTTGCTCAACCTGTATGTATGTGTGCTTTTGTTTATATATATATACACACATACACACGTACACATACACTTATGCATATATAGTGTGTACATATGTCTCTGCGTGTGCACATTATATGTGCATATATATGTAATTGAATATTGTTGATGAATTGACATGTGTTATAAAATGTATCTCATACAAGGAAACCTTTAACACTATAGTATTTTTTGTTAAGAATCAGGAAAACATCCTCAGACCCTGCAAATTTCTTCTTAGATACCACTGACAGGTGATGTATTATTTGGCAAGTTGCAGGCACTTTGATAATAGAGAAATCTAGCATGTGTTTCTGAATCATGGCTTATGGCAAGAAAGGACAGATGGAGCAGAGGTCAACAGAGCACAGCCAGTCACAAAATCTCTCGTGCTGTGAAATAGTGACCTGCCTCAGATGTCACATGCACTTTCTTGAGTAGCTTCAAAGTGTCACTCTGAGCCATCCTCACCATCAACTCAAAAGACAGCCTCACAAATCAACCAGAGCAAGAGTACTGAACCTCTAAAGACACACGTGAGAGTAGAAAAATCCAGCACCAGTTCCTTGCTTTGTTGTGGGTGATTTCCTTTAGGGTATGCTGGGAGTACAAAAGAAAGCAAAAAGATAAATTCAATCTAGGACATTTAAAAAAATTTCCACCTGGAAGATGGATGAGAAGAGAGACTACAAAGAAAGGTTAATTTTGACCACTGGGAGAATCTGTCTAGTGCAGCAAACAGCCAATGCCAATGTAGATCTCAGGATACAGGTACATGAACACAGAGTGGCACCAAAAGTCTTGTGGTTTTCAAAAAAGATGAAAAAGAAAACACACACACACTTAAGTCCTTTCTTTGATGAGCATGTATCATTTAAATATTATAAGTGACAGATGTCTCTATTCCACTGCTTACAATGTTTGATGGACTAGATTGATGTTATTACATTATGTATTGTCTGCTGATAAAGAAAAATTACATCTGGATAAATTATGTAATTTCTAATTATTATCATAATTATAAATTATGTAGTTTCTTTTCTAAACAATGCAGTACTATACAGAGAAGATAGGATGTTCTACATGCCAGAAGCAAAAAGTAAGATAAGAACTGGACAGGGAGGTAAGTAAGACGTCCAGCCGCAGCCCTGTGAAGTTACTGAAGCAGCAATGGTTAGAGGACTAGGCTAACACCCTGACAATATTCCTTAAAAATTTGTATCATCAAAGGTCTTCACTATCAGTGATAAGAAATTTAATTAAATCTGTCACCTTTGCTGTCGTGTGTAGGGTGAGAAAATTCTCACCAAATTGAAAAATGAAGAGCACTGTAATTTGATATGTTTGGGCATGAATTTACTTTACTTCTAATGTGGGGCTACCCCAAACTGACACAGTAGCAATTAAAAAATGATCCTGGTGTGGTAAAAACCCTGTGGGGCTGTCTGCAAATCAAGTGCAAGATTGCCTTGGAGGGATACATCACTTTGTGTAGGATTTAAAGGGGAAAATCCGAAGAGACCAGATTCAAATAAACTCACAATCTCGAAATCAGAAATAACAAAATTTATGATAAATGAAAGTTAAAAGTTAAAAGCACTATGAGACCTCAAGAATTAAGCTTACATTAAAAGTAAACCCCAAAAGGATGAAACAAACATTACAATTATAGAAAAATTATACATATGCACACTTACATGTTTCCTAAGTGTGTTAAAAAGGATTAAAGACATAATAAAATGACTTCTGGTTAAATACAGTGAAATTGAGAAGACAAAATCTTAAATTGTCAGTGAAAAAAGTCAAGAATGAAATTAATTTATGAACTCATTCAGGGACCCCAGAAGGCATAGTAATTGCTGGTAGTAAATTCTGAAGAGTGAAAGAAGATGACTATAAAACCAGCAGGTATTATTTGAAAGTTTAATTGAGAAGAAGTTCTCCCTAAGTCTCTGGTCTACTCCATTCAGGGAGGAAAGGGCAGGTTCCCTACTTTAAAGAAAACTTAAGATATTTTATCAACCTGATTGACATACCGTTCATGATATTTTCTATCTCAGATTGCACGTGAAGCCCCCACACTGTACCCCATGGTTGAACTAATGTACACAGCTATGATTCAATAAAAAAAATAAATAAATAAAAAAAAGAAAAAAGAAAAGAAAATAAAGAAAACTTAAGGATCATACTTTAGTGAGTGTACAACAGAAATCCTCTGGCCTTTAGAGAAAAAGTTGAAGTTTGGGGAGGCTATTCTGTTCACAGGGAGATTAAGAAACAGTCAAAGAACTCTAATAGTTGGTGAACTAACTGGTAGGTATTTTATTTATTTATTTATTTATTTACTTACTTACTCACTTATATTTTGGAGACAGAGTTTTACTGTTGCCCTCAGTAGAGTGCGGTGATGCCATAGTTCACAGCAACCTCAAACTCTTGGGCTCAAGCGATTCTCCTGCCTCAGCCTCCCTAGGTGCCCACCACAATGCCCAGCTATTTTTTGTTGTTGTTGTCATTGTTTTAGCAGGTCCAGGCCGGGTTCGAACCCTCCAGTATGGTGTATGGAGCCGGCACCCTAACCATCTGAGCTACGGGCGCTGAGCCTGGTAGGTATTTTAGACAGAAAATGGGTCATTATCTTCTTTACAATGTATGGCAAGCAGAAAAACTAAATTTAAACAAAACAAAAATATACCTGACAATTTGTCTGCAGTGATTTCTGCAATTGATACTCCAGTTAATATCATCCTATAGTAAAGGAGAAAATGGGAAAATATCCCTTCATACATGTTATTTGTTTTTGTAATACCCCTCTTTTATGCATGAGAGGATAGATCAATATCATCAGGAAAGCAACTACTATGAAAACAGAAACTAAAGCAGCCTGAAATAATCAACTTGTATAAATTCTGATCCAACATTGAATGAAAAAGGTGAAAGCAGATAGGCTTGTCTTGTTGTGAAGATCAATGTAAAAACATTCAGATTTTAGCTAAATCCCTGCTGAAGTGCCTTATATCAGGGTAAGTAAGTTCCTCTTCTGTGACCGCCATAGGAGTGCTCCACTCACGACCTTCTCTAAGAAAGAATTTGCTTTGTAAAGAGTAAAGTTAGTTGACAGCATTGAGCTGATCTGGACCCACTAGAGCGTTTTGTCATAGGTACGATTTTGCCAGACTACTTTCAGCTAGGGACTGAATGTAGAGGGGTACTTGAGCTAGGCCAGTCCTGCCTAATATGTGACTGCTCAATGGTGTCTCTGCTCTGGGACTGACCAATACTTTCTCACAGGTTTCTCTGAAGGATGGAGCTTTTTTTTTTTAAATCCAATTCTTTTCTTCTGTCCTTGCCGTCTTGACCTGGGTCTCTCTTCACCCCTATTTCCTTTTTACTCTATATTTCACAGCATGAAATTTTATATCTAGTGGAAACTACTATTTATTTATTTATTTTTATTGTTGTTGTTATTATTATTATTATTATTATTATTATTATTATTATTATTTTGCGGTTTTTGGTGGGGGCTGGGTTTGAACCCTGGGTAGGGGCCAGTGCCCTACCCCATTGAGCCACAGGTGCCGCCCAGAAACTACTATTTAAACTGAAAACAAGTATTTCTATGGGATATAAAACATTAGAATAATTAATTATGCCATATAGTTGGTATTGTACAGTATACTAAAACAATCCTTACGAGCAGCTCCTCAGGCAGAAAAAAAAGTGATTTCAGAAGCAAAACTAATTATACATAAAATAATCAGGAACACTGGACACGAACATGGGTCAGAAATGTACTTTGCTTGGTTTATTCATTTATATTTGTTTAAGTTGTTTTATGGTTCATCCTTGATATATCTTAGAAAGTTAAGTATTTGGGGGCGGCACCTGTGGCTCAGTGCGTAGGGCACCAGCCCCATATCCGAGGGTGGCGGGTTCAAACCCGGCTTCAGCCAAACTGCAACAAAAAATAGCTCGGCGTTGTAGCAGGTACCTGTACTCCCAGCTACTCGGGAGGATGAGGCAAGAGAATCGCCTAAGCCCAACAGCTGGAGGTTGCTGTGAGCTGTGATTTCACTGCACTCTACCGACGGCAACAAGTGAGACTCTGTCTCTAAAAAAAAAAAAAAAAAAAAAAAGAAAAGAAAGTTAAGTATTTCATGGTAAGTATTTCAAGTATATTAATGAAAATAATGTATGTGTTTTCAATGGATGAGTTTTAATTTTCATGTGGAAATCAATTGTGTCAAATGGTTTGATAGTATTGATCAAATATCCATACGTTTAACAATTTTGGTACACTTTATAAATTACTGAAAAATGGTATTAAAACATTTCATTTATTGTGCTGTTGTACTTTTCTACCTTTATCTCTGTCTTTTTTTCAAGTATTACAGCTCTGCTTATAAGCATATGTACATATACACATATATATACACACATTTTGAATTGTTAGATATTCTTGAAAAATTGATATTTATATTATTATTTTTAACTTTACTAACATAGCTCGAACAATTATTGGACTTTATCATTTATGGAAAAATGGAGCAGAAGGTAAAGAGCTTCCCCACATATTCCCTTTCTCCAACACATTTATGTCTCCCCCTCTGCCAACATCACCCACAGACTGGGACTTTATTTTTTAATGAATGAATTTACATGAAATTATATTCCAAGTTAAAGTCCATACTTTACATTAGAGCACACTAAAGCTGTTATACATTTTATGGCTTTAGAGAAATGTAGAATGACACATGTCAACCATTATAGCATCACATGCAATAGTATCACTGCCCTAAAAATGCCCTGTGCTCCAGCTGTTTACCCTTTCCTCTTCCTTATCCTTTGATAAGCAATGGCATTTTTATGGCCTTCGTAATTTTGTTTTTTTCAGAATGTCATATAGTTGGAATCATATAGGATGTATTTGTTTCCTTTATGACATTTTGTGGTTTGAAAACTCATGTTTCATTGCTGAGAAGTATATCATACATAGATGTTCCATAGTTTATTTGTCCACTCACCTACTGAAGGACATTTCAAGTATTGAAAGTTATGAACAAAGCTTCCATAAACATCCGTGTACAGGTGGTTCTGTTCACATACTTTTTCAACTCTTTTGGATAAGTAACAAAGGACATAATTACTGGATCATATTATAACAGTATGTTAGGTTTAAAGAAATTTAAAAACTGTGTTCTAAAGTGGCTATATGACTTCACAATTCCACCAGTACTTAATGAAAAATTCTGTTACACATCCTCACCAGCACCTGGTGTTATCAGAGGTCAAGAGTTTAGGTAATCTGAGGAATTGTAGTGGTATCTCACTGGTATTATTATGTTATATACCTTTGTCTTTATATACCACATAGGTGTTAACAGAACCACTGTAGCTTACTCTGGCTTTGTATTTACACAGTATGTAACTTTCTTTAACATTTTAGTTTCAGCTTAGTTCTTTACATTTAAAACATGTTTCTCATAAACCACATATTGTATGGTTTTGCTTGTTCCTGGTTTCTGACTTTACATTTTAATTAAAGAGCATAATTCAAAGATATAAAATAAATAACTAATATGTTTGATTTTGGTGTTCCAAATTGTCATTTAGCTTTATTTATCCTATTTATACGTTCTATATTTTTCCTTTGTTTTCCTTACTTTCTTTGCTGTATTACCTATATTCACTTGATTTCTATGTATTGGATTTTGGCATGCTAGACATTTTAATGAGCAAATAATATACTACTTCATTATCATTATCAGAAACTTATAACAAAAAGTTGTTTGTCTCCAAGTATGTGTGGAATTTTTGTCATATTTTACTTCCTTTTATAATATTAACCCTGTTTTTCATGTGAAATAATCATTAGATTATTAATAATTTTCACCCAAAATAGAAAAGCTATAAATATAAAAAATACATATTTCATACTTTTCTATGTATATTTCTTCTGTGGTGCTTTTCATAACATAACTTACACTTGGATTTCTATTTTTTAGTTTTTTCCTTCAATTGGAAGAACACATTTTACTACTTTTGTGATAATTTTATTGAATACATTACTTTTAGCTTTTGTCTGTGAATGCTTTCTCTTGAAATCTGTTGAATTTAAAATATTTTTACTAAATATAAAATTATAACTTAGGATTTGATAATTTTCTTTCCATAATGTTGATACTCTATTGGAGGGTGGAATTGTTTCTCAGGGCACAAAAACGTTCATGGCTGCTGCTGGAGGGAGGGTTGGTATTGCTGCCTCTGACTACCACCTCAGGCCCAGTGGCAGGGAAGAGCAGGGTCGAGTGGAGACTGTGTTTTCAAAAAGTAACTGTGCTGACACCATTTAGGACTTGGGGGTTTGTGAAACTAGAGTTCTCTTTCTAGCCCAATGTCTCTTTGCAGTCTTTAGGCAGCTCCCCATGTTAGTCTAAGGACCTCTGCGGGTCAAGACAGTCTCCTATGACATGGTTAGGATTTTAGAACTGCACAGCAAAATAATGAACCATGGGGGTTTTTTCTATCTTACCCTTTCCCTGCCTTAACGAGGTCCTCTAGGCACTCAGACAATCTTGGCCAAACAGGCTTCCTCATTTTTCTTTCCTTCCTTATTTTTGATGTTTTCCACAACTTTTTCATTGAATTCCCACATTCTCCCTTAAATGTTATGTTTAAGTGTGATTCTCTACCTGCTACTATAATTCCTCATCATGGTAAAGATGAGTACTAGATGCTCCTAGTCAGCTATCTTGAAGCCAGTCAACTTTTCTATTCTGCTTCTAGTCTGTTTCTGTTTACTAGTAAAACAATATATAAACTGAAACACAGAGAAGATAGAAGAAAGTAACTAAAATTTAAAAAAAAATGTTACAAAAGGTTCAATAGGGTGGCACCTGTGGCTTAGTGAGTAGGGTGCCGACTCCATGTACCGAGGGTTATGGGTTCAAACTCGGCCCTGGCAGAGCTGTAACAAAAAAAATAGCCGGGCGTTGTGGCAGGCGCCTGTAGTCCCAGCTAATTGGGAGGCTGAGACAAGAGAATCGCCTAAGCCCAGGAGCTGGAGTTTGCTGTGAGCTGTGAAGCGATGGCACTCTACCAAGGGCAAAAGTGAAACTCTGTCTCTAGGAAAATAAAAAAATAATAAATGGTTAAATATAGTGACAATATTTAATATCGACATAATTTGAGTTATAGAAAAAAAAATAAAGAAGAAATTGGGGTAGAAGCAATACCTGAAGACAGAGCATGTTTATGCATGTTCTAAGATATCATACCCAAATATGGATTCATATAGCTGTGTAAAAACTAAAAAAGATGAATGCAAATAAAATGGCAGACACAAACATTATAGTAAAATAACTGAGGAAAGAAAAATTTTAAGGAATTAATTTTAAAAAGACACAATATTTTTAATTGAAAATCAACACAACTAACAGCTGACCTCAGCATAATCAATGAAATTAATAAAACAATAGGATCACATCATTAAAGCACTAAAAAGACATAATCAGCAATGTAAAACTCTATAAGTAGTATAATATTCTCCCCAAATTAAACATTTTAAAAATATCATAAAACAATAAAAGTGAGAGTTTTTCACCAGCCTACCAGCCTACCTATACTGAAATATAATTGTATAAATTGAGGAAAAAGTACTCTGGTCAGATACAAAAACTTAGGGGGGGAAAGGAGCACTTTAACAAGGACTGGGATGTCTGGAAAGACAAATCTGAAATTCTCAACTGCAAGTGCCATGTAGATGAACGGGTTGATAAAATAAAATAGCATTAGGCAGAGTGAATGAACAGAGATCTACCAGACAATACAAGAAAGATAACAGTTTAAGGGCAAGAAAAACAATATCACATTGTATTTTAAAGTATCTTGACTTTAAATGTGATGAGATTATTAGATTTGAAAGAAAAATTTATTTTCATGAATGTGAAAGAGGAGGAACTATTGCTAGACATCCTGTATTTTGGTTCAGAGAAGGTAACATAATGTGAAGCAGGTTGAAACCAACCCTACTTTGTCGATCAGTCAACTCAAGTGTATTTTAGATTGTTGACAATAGAGAACAATGAGCAACAGCAAAGCAGAAGCGAAACTACATCTAACTCTATGCAATTTCACTTCAAATTACGTCTGGTTAGTAGCTTCTGATACACTCCTAAATGGAAAAGATATGGGTCCACAGTTCCAAGTCCATTTTCTTAGTGTGCATTTATTGGATTATTATGGATTATTACACTAATATTTTCACCCATTGTTAATTGCTATCTTCATACCTACTATTTTATCTAACTATCACAAAATTATTATTCTTGCAATACTGGAGTGTTCAATACATTTATGTTTACATTCAATATTTTTGAAAGGAATTAACCTCCTATTATTCAATATGAGCATATTATGGGGGCCTGTCTCTCTCTCACATCCTATTCTATGTGTTAAACTTCACTACACAAGGTCACATAATAAAATTTTATGAATAAAAATATTACTTCTACATTACTGCAATTTTACAACAGAGGTGGGTTTTTGGGTTTGTAATAAGACAGAAGGCATTAGTGAAGGTGTATTACTTTTACTTTTTCTCAGTATGATACAATTTATCTATTTTAAGTAGTGCTCTGAAACTTTCAAAAGTGTTGTTTTTTTTTATTAAGAACTATTCTCACAGAAGATAGCAAATTGCAAAATTATAATAAAATAAAAGACCAGTAATATATAACACATATTCCGAATAACTCAATCAATTCCAAGAGCTGAACAAAACTAAAGCATTCAATCAATCCCTTCAAACTCTATTTGTGAGCATTTGTTATTTCACATACTAATTTCACCTACCTAATATCAATTTTCTCCATTTTCAAATCCACATTTCAGACACCAGCCTTCATCAATAACACTTAAATTGAAATTTCTACTGTAACAGAAAGCATTAATCACAAGGAGATTTTAAACTGTTAATTTAATTACTCAAAGAAATATTGTTTTGCATATGCTATATTCAATTACGAACTCTAGATAAATAACTTTAGAACAAGAGGTAATGTTACCCTTTTCTCATGTGGAAAGTCCTATAGTAAACATAAAGTTACAGTTAAAATATGAAGAAACTTTCAAGAATGGTATTGGAAAAAGGTAGTTTTCAGGAAAAAAGAATGATGAATAGTCAGGTAAACATAATTTGTAAATTCTACCATTATCACAATTTTTGTTACTATCATACCATTAGAAAGTTCCCTTTCAATGTTTCCATACACTTTTTTTGGTAGAAAAATAAATGAATGATTGAATACCTAGTCAGTGCTGTAAATTTCAAAAATTGAATACATTAGTGTAATTTTTTTTTATTTTTATTCTATGAATTATTAGCAAAAATATAGGAAATAAATTTTAAAAATCAAATATTTTTTAATAGTTTAAACATTAGTCTTTGTTTAAATAAGTTGTGCTGTTTTCATTAGCAAGTAAATAAGGATAATTGATACAAGTACATAGTAATTTTTTAAATGATTCTACTCATCAAGGCTTTAAGTTTTGCTTCTAATTTCTTTTTCCTAAATATTGCATTCTTTGTTTTAATAATTCTAAAGTATATCAAGCTAAAACATTTCCTTTAAACAGTATTAAAGTACCAACCTATTGGTCCAGAAACAATTATCAGGCATACATAAATATTCACACTTATGTTTTAAAATAAAATATAATCAAAACGTAAATGCAGGCAAATATAACATTTTAAAAGAACATAAATTTCAAGAGGTTTATTGAGATATCTACATATCATACAATTTACCTACTTAAAATGTGCCATATTTTAATTTTTAGTATGTGCATGGAGTTGTGAGGCCGTCACCACAATACATTTCAAAGCATTTATCCTGCAATTTAAAACATTCAACAGCCATTAGGAATCAGTCGCCATCTCTGTCCCCTCGTCTCTCCCCAAGCCCCAGTCCCGGGTAATCAATTATCTACCTTCTGTCTCCATACATTTGCCTATTCTGGACTTTAAAAAAAAACTGTAATAACTCTATTTATATACCATTTGATTAAAATATCTTCATCCTTTCCTCTCCCGTTTTCCTCATGTTTCTTTAGGCTTGAGCTTTGTAAAGGATAATGAAGAGCTGTGTATCTGATGCCAGCCAAACGGAAGCTGGATGCGTAAAGCAGAGCGCATTTCACAGTGGCCCGTGGGAGCTTTTCCTCCTGATGTGGGGAGAAAATGTTGAAATATCCTACGAAAGACAGTAGAATCGTCTCAAAATCGCCACTGTTTAAGTATATGTAAACGTAACACTTAATCCTCGTGGTTATATCTGCCAAAATTGACTTGTCTTAAATCCATGTACATTTTCAAGTTGAGTAGTTCAAACTGTTTCCAGAAGCGGCTGCAACAGCCCCTACAGTGTTTTATGGAGCAGTTACACACTGGGAAGATTTTGAGTGCAGAGGCAGAAATACCATCTTGGTATAAAACCAAGCAGTTTCAGATAATTCCTTAGTAGAAAAAGTACATAATAAGGTATCTGCACAAAATCAGTTCTAGAATATATTTTTGTACTTTAAGTATTCAATAAACACCATGGGAAGTGTTGCTACCCACAGAGTACTTAAAAAATCAAATAACTGTCTCCAATTTGTCTTTTATCATGACTCAGAGTGCCTTATTTAACATTTTAAACTATATTTAAATTATACCATCGTAGCCTTTTATCTCATTTGAGTCAAACCCAATATTCTGAAGTGAATTATATCAGTATCACTAAATACATTTTAACAAAAAGGCGCCAAAGACTAACAAAATTTAGATAACTTGCCTTGATGGCAGAAGGGGAACTAGGTTATGTTCATTCCTGGTAACTGTCTCTGCAGTGTTTTTATCTTAGAAATAAAATGAAAACTTGTGCTATTTTTTTTTTTGAGAAGTATTGGAGTAAAGATGTCTACAAAACTTTGGAAATTAATGTTGTTAATTGCCACTATTGATTTTTTAATTGAATCTACTTATAGTAGGCTGTACTTGACTATATGAGAGACTTTTAATTTATATGCTCTTATATTTCACTTATTTCCCCTCAGATTTATTTCTTTCACAGTATGGTCTTATTCAATCAAAAATAAAAACTTCATCATATAAACATTAAGCCCTAATTATGTTGTGCATTTCAGCAAACAAAATGTGAAATAGGATATACATGTAACTGGTTTTAGTATGAGGATAATATCACAAATGTGTAGCAATAAAGCAATGTTTATTGAGGGCTTTCCACATACCAAAGTATTTATATCATTAACATGCATTAACTCATTTAATTGTTAAAAAAGAAAAAGAAATTAAAAAGGCACTGTTGGTATCCATCTTCCAGAATGGAGAAATCAGAAGTAAAAGAAAATTAAATAACTTCCCCAGGGACACCTAGCTAGGGAGGAAAAGGCCAAGGTCAAAACTTACGCAATCTGACCTTTGCTCTTCTCTTAACGTTCATACTTTTCTGCCTTTCCCTTCCTAACTCTAAAATCCGCCACATCTCAATTCATCTTGTAAATAGATTGAAGAAAAACTCCACTGTATTCTTATAAAACCCAGCGATTTCATCCACTTTATAGCCAAAGGTATTATATTTTCTGTTTGTTTGACTGCATCATTCTAAGCTCTTTGAATTTGTTTGTATTGAGCATATGCTTGGGAAAGAACTCATATTCCATAAATTATGATTGTGCTATAAGTGATAGCATAAAGGATCAAATTTTATTGAACATCTGCTAAGTGTTGAGGATAATGTAGATACCAGATATATTAAACAAAACCTAGCAAGTTTTTCTTGTTTCCCCGGGGACTATATTTTTACTAAGGAGTTAGATACAGTCACGTAGCCTTGAAAGACTAAATCTGATTTCAAGTTATTTTACTTTCCTAATAACTGAGGTTTGAAGTTTGATGATATCTACCCATGTACTCAATTAAATGTCAGTTCATTCAATTCTCAAAACATGCTAAATTTAGACCTGAGCTTATAAAATAAATCAAGACAAATCATTCTTCATGTTGTTAAATTAGATCTGTAAATGTAGTGTCATTTGAATATATACCTAATTTATATCTTGATAATTTTAGCACATGGTGTGTATTCTTGATACGTTTTATTTGTATACAATAAGTATGCATATGTACATATATATACATGCACATATATGTCTATGAATAAACAGTGAGCTAGATGGCAATATAACCTAAAGATGTCATTTCACCTTAAATGGATTATGAGTTCATGTAGGTCTTGAGAAACTCTACTACAAACATTTGTACGTGATACATTGGATGTGTTTTTTATTTGTATCATAAAGTATTATTTTCAAATATATGAGATGAATTTCTGTCTTTCTAAGACACCTATAAAATGACACTGATAAAATAAATTAAAAGATCTAAGTAGAGAGCATTTGTTTTATGCCGAATATAGATTAAAATATTTTTATTAGTCTATATAGTTTAGATACAGAACTGTCCAAAAAGTTATATTATTTATGACAACATGTTCTGCTGACAAGATAAACTTAATGTTTTTATGATATAATGTATATGTATTTACTTTTTCTTCTTTTTGAAAGTTTATTTATCTGAATATTTCATTCAATATAATATTATATTACATTAAATAGTAAGTAAAATCTTTTGAAATATTTTTCTCTCTGTGATTACGGTAAACACAATTTTAGGGTTCTGCGCCAAAAGGAAATCGACAAAACCACAGAATATTTCACAACTTTTCAAATATATTATTTCTCTGCTATGTTGTCCTCTCGGTAATGCGTCTTATATTAGCAGATCACTAGGCAAATACAGATAATTGCTACTTTTGATTAAACAGGGGAAAAAAGCCATTTTGTTTTGTAAACAAAGAAAAACATATGTGACAAGGAACTAAATGCTCCTAATAAACATGCCTATGTTGAAATGTATGGAGATTAGAAAATGAGTCCAAAAAAAGATATGGCACACACACCCACAGGACAATTACTTCTATTAATTTTTTCAGTTTACCTGGCATCCAGTACAGTAAGTTTTAAGAATAGCAAGTCAATTTCCTTTTGTAACTAAGGTCTGAATGTCTAAAGGACAAACTTAACAGCAGTAATAATGTATTAGATAAAAAGCAAGTATGCAAACCATTTCCAAACTAATGAAAATTGGCTGGGGATGGAATAAAATTATCTGATGCGGATAGGGCATTTACTTGTGAAGTTCTGGGTAAGTTTTCATAATCTGAAACATTGCTCAATTATATTATGAGGTCTCCCATATTTTCCTTCTAGCATTTTTTAAATGTTTCACTGAGAATTTAAACAATTCCTAAGGCTATTCATTAAGATCTATCACAAAATTTGTGGCCCTGGTTTTCTAAAAATCACTATTACAGAGAATATAAACAGTTAGCTCTGTACTTTAATGATGCAGGATAGATCAAGCCGCAGAGTAGAAGCGAACTTTTCTCTCTTTGTTTCCACACATTCTGTTACTCTGTTTTTTATTATTATTAAATTATAGCTGGGTATATTAGTGCAATCAAGGGGTACAATGTGCTGGTTTCATATACAATCTGAACTATTTTCATCGAAATGATTAACATAGCCTTCATGGCATTTTCTTAGTTATTATATGAAGACATTTGTATTTTGCATTTAGTAAGGTTCACCTGTACCCTTCTAAGATGCACTATAGGTGTGACCCCACCAATTACCCTTCCTCCACCCCATCCTCATTCCTGCTCTCCCCTGCCTTGCCCCTTTCCCCATATTCTTGTGCTATAGTTGGATTATAGCCTTCATATGAAAGCTATAAATTAGTTTCATACTAGTGCTGAGTACATTGGATACTTTTTCTTCCATTCTTGAGATACTTTGCTAAGAAGAATATGTTCCAGCTCCATCCATGTAAACATGAAAGAGATAAGGTCTCCATCTTTCTTTAAGTCTGCATAATATTCCGTGGTATACATGTACCACAATTTATTAATCCATTTGTGGGTCAATGGGCATTTGGGTTTCTTCCATGACTTAGCAATTATGAATTGGGCTGCAATGAACATTCTGGTACAGATGCCTTTGTTATAATGTGATTTTTGGTCTTCTGGGTATATACCTAGTAAAAGAATTATAGGATCAAATGACAGGTCAATTTTTAGATCTCTAAGTATTTTCCAAACATCCTTCCAAAAGGAATGTATTGGTGTGCATTCTCACTAGCGGTGTAGAAGCATTCCCTTTTTTCCACATCCACTTAAACATCTCTGGTTTTGGACTTTGTTGTGTGGGCTAATCTAACCGAAGTTAAGTGATATCTCAAAGTAGTTTTGATTAGCTTTTCTCTGATGATTAAGGATGGTGAGCATTTTTTCATATGTTTGTAGGCCATGCGCCTATCTTCTTTAGAGAAGTTTCTCTTGTCACTCTAAAATCTTATTCTTCAGTTGGCTCTAGGCTCAGGCCTACAGAGAAACAATTTGGGTATTAGATTTAAGCTGCTGGCAGCACCCTATTAACCAGAGTCTATAAATCTGGGAGGCTGTAGTCCAAGACCTGCTAATAATCAAGTGCTTTTGCATTTTGTTTTTATTCTCAATTTGGTATGTTATTCAGTTGAGATTCTCTGGAGAAAGGGTGTCGTCTTAACTGGTCACAATCCAGTATCATTATAAGTAATATCACATTATGTCTGAAATGAACAAACAAGATAATATATGTTTCTAGAAATACATATTTTGATATTAGAACCAAATGAAATTAAATACAACTGCAATTTTAAAAGCCACTGGACAACAGCAATTTTTAAAAGATTTTCTCTGTAACAGATATAAGCACAGCAGGAAAACAAAAGTTTGGAATTGTTCAGAAAATAACAATTAGTTAATTAGATACAAAACTTTTATTTTTTGCTCTTGTTTTTATTTTTATCTTTAGTGTCTTCATTCTTGTATGGGTCTTGGATATTTGTGCTGTTTTTCTTTCATACCCCCCTCCTCTACTTTGGGATCAACTGTTTTCTCTCCAAATGAACAAATTTTGGTTACTTGGACTAGTAAAGTTATATTATATAATTGTGATGTTTGCATCATACTATAGGTGTAATTCTCTTTCTCCTAAATTCTTATGTTCATGTACTAACTTAGAACCTAAGATGTAAATGTATAACCTCTAAAGAAGTGATTAAGGTAAAAAGAGTCTATTTATAATCCCCCCAATCCAGTATGACTGATAACCTTATTAGAAAAGGAAAATTGGACAGAGATGCCAGGGAATAACAAGAAAGGGGTCTTCTTCTTCAAGGAAGAAAGTCTCCAGAAAAAGGCAAACATGCCAACATCTTGATCTTGGACATCCAAACTCTAGAATTATAAGAAAATGCATTTCTGGGTGGTGCCTGTGGCTCAAAAGAGTAGAGCGTCGGCCCCATATGCCGGAGGTGGCAGGTTCAAACCCAGCCCCGGACAGAAACTACAAAAAAAAAGAAAAAGAAAAAAAATACATTTCTGTTTTAGGAATACAATATGTAATGTTTTGTTAAGACAAGCTTAGGAAACCGATACAAATACTGCAGTATGCATAAATTTTAGCCTTTCAGAATTCTGGCTAATTCTCATAACATTTTAGATGGCAAATCTTGTTGGAAACGTCATTTTTCTTTTGCTTTTTTTTGTTGTTGTTGTTGTTGTTTGCAGGTTTTGGCCAGGGCCAGGTTTGAACCCGTCTCCTCTGATACATGAGACTGGCGCCCTACTCCTTTGAGCCACAGGCAACGCCATGTTTTTTAATCATATACCACATTTACCTTCTCAGAAAAGAAAAAAAAACGATTGTTTCACACAAGAGCTATGATACTACTACTGAAAATCATGAAGTGGAGCAAAATGGATGTAAAGAACTGGGAGTGTGGTCCCACTTCATCAGTGCTTTTAGATTTTCTTCAATTAAACTGGGGAATTAAAGAGTAAATTTATCTGCACCAATCTAAACATTAAATACTGAATTTTGACTTTGGTCTGACAATATCTTATAAAATGTGCATCCTTAATAAATAATGATATCACCAGTTTATTCCTTTTGAATGTTTTGAGTTTATATTTTGAAATTTGATTATATTCATAAATTAAGAAATATTTAAAAATTGCCTGGAGGGTATAATTTTATCTGAATACTTTCAAAACAAACAGAAATTTGCCTTATGCAAATAAAAAAGTTTGAGAATAAAAGGACTTTGGCACATGATTGTCTAATACAGCAAAATTAACTTCATTGTACGTAAACCTCATCACCATGCATCCAGTAGCCCATTTGTTCAGTTATTCAACAAATACTGATGAAATAGTACATGTTAAACACTGTGTTTCATGCTGTGATTAAAAATTTGAATCACATCAACTTGGAGGGGTGTGTCTTTCTGATTTTAAGATTATTCTTTTTTAAGCACCAAAGGAGTCAGGAAAACTTTATCTTCCTCTGCTGAACTCTAATAAATAACAATAATAATTGAAATCTTGTAAAAGGATTTGTTCTGTAAAATTTGGATTCAGTCAAAAAGCTACACTTAAAGTCCTGAAGGTCATATGTGGCCCTAAGTCTACAAACCGCCTTGAATGAGTAACAGGTACCACCCCCCCGAAACCAACAAGCAACATAGTTCTGAAACATTGCCAGTATTTAATAGCAATATATAGATAACAGTTATGTAATTTATTCATATACCATAGGAAGTCAAATACTAACACCTTAACTGTAGTTATCACAATTTAAAGGAGAAATTACAGATTTTGGAGGAAAATATTCCTTAGTATACACACTAGTTTTGCTTTGTAACAGTTTTATTATTTTGAGCAGGCTGTTTACACTATTTTTAAAATGTTTAAAAACATTGTGTAAAATGTTTGCTAACATTTATGTTGAAGCTAGACTTAAAATAAGGGGTCCTAAAAAGTACATGACACATGACAGGTGTACGTTAATGGATTATCTTTATTAGTAAAATAGTAGTGTGAGATTTCATCAAATGATTATATTAGAGCACATATACCAGAATTACTTTAAAAGAAATCGTATTTCCAATAATTTTGCTAGCTTTTTTAAGAATGTGCATTTTAACCACTCTGAATTTTATACAGTAAATAAATGAACTTTTTAAAGAGTAGATAAGATACATTCAGCTGCGTTAAACATAGTAACAAAAATTGAGTCTCCACTTTTATTATATATCTCATTTATTGATTCCTTTATTTATGAACTCCATTGTCTTCAGTTAGTAATGTAAAATAATATTTCATAATGTTATCTCAGGTTTGGAGGATTTGGGTTGATTTTTGGATTTATACAAATATATAATATGAACTCCAGTAATAAACTTGGATATACTTATTTTACAAGTCTGGTTAAAACTGACATTCCTACCTAATTACATGAACCAGTATCTCTAATGCTGAGTAAAATTTTACTGGTTATAATGAACCATTTTTATATTATTCTTAAGTTTAATGGGAATAAAGATTTTGTTTCTGACACATGAAAAATGAAATAAGTATCTCCATTTTATCTTGGTAAAATGTATAATAATTACATTTTTATTTATATGGCATTAGCAAACACAAGTTTGAATACATATTCAAGAAACCTTTAAATTTTGTCCTAAGAATTTATTATGTGCAAGAATTTATCTCTACCTGTCGCAATTCATTTCAATGGCAAAACAAATATAAGGTATTCAATCTACAACATTCTAGGATTAAAAATCAGAACTTATTGTTTTTTATTTTAGTAATATTCCATTTTGGCATATTATATGACCAGCTGATTTTAAACAATACCTAATCCAAAAATCTAAACAATCTACCACTCAATGCAAATGAGAAAATAAGGTCATCAAAAATATTCTTAACAAAAGTATATGTATTTGAAACATGCAAGTTGGGGAATTGTGAGATAGAATGGGCCATGGATTTTTGTTCCCAAATCATTGACTAAGAGAGAAAAAAACACTGTGATATAACGAATATGAGAACAAGATTAAAGAGCCATTTTACCGCTTTAAATACATGGGAATATACTGTCCAGATGTGGGTCTTCTGTACTCCCATGTTTTACCATTGGGCAAAGACATTTATTTCTTGCTACAATCTGTAACCATATTCAGAAAATCAGAGTCCACCTTTAATTGAGGCAAACAATAAAGATATCAATATCAATTAAGCAGAGCTTTAAACTACAAATAAGAGAAAAATATATTTGAGATAGCAAGAACATAAAAAAAAAAACAAAGCACTATCCTTACTAAATATAGGGATAATACTCTAAATTTTTAGAGAAAAGTGGAACTTTTTAAATGTGCAGAGTATTATCATCTATTTTATATCATACACAAACAAAAATAAGCAGATGACAAGGCATTTGTTTAAGAAAGCAGTGATTAGAGGTTTCATATAATAAATATAAAATTGAAATGCTGTGAATAATAGAATGTACAATATAAAGAAAAACTAAGATCCATGGATGATGAACTTCGAGGTATTTAAATATACTTAATAAGAAATAGAGTAGAATGTAATAAATGTTAGATGGAAAGCAATATTTCAAGTAGTAGAATATTAATAACTTCATTTTTGTGTGAACTTTTTGCAGCAGTCAAGTGTTCATATGTTGTTAATTAGAATTTATAAATCAGCTTATATGTGTATTAGCTTATATAGCTCATACTAGCATAAACTAATAGCTATTAGCTTATTAGCTTTTAGCTTATATGGTTATTGCTTATATGGTTCCTAAATGGTACAAAAAGTATGTTTAACTTCTCCTTAACACTATAGATGTTCCATATTTCTTCCAGAAAAATAAATAATCATCTCAATCTCTTCCAATAAAGGGGTTTAATGAACAATTTATCATATATGTGATAAGGCTTAAGAATACTTTTAAAAATGAATAAATTCTCACAAATGTTTCGAATCTTCAAAAGATAGTATTTCAATAAACTTGTATGATAATATATTGTGGCACAGTCCTTCAAAAAAAGTTATTACAGCCAGGCATGGCGGCTTACACTTTTGATTCTAGCACTCTGGGTTAGAAGTGGCAGGAGGAACATTTGAGGTCTGGAGTTAGTCACCAGCCTGAGAAATTGTGAGATCCACGTCTCTACAAAAAAATTAGCTGAGTCATGCCTGTACTTGCAGTCTCATCTACTGGGGTCGTTGAGGCAGGAGGATTTCTTGAACCTAAGAGTTTGAGGTTGCAATGAGCAAGAATCAAGCCACTGCTCTCCAACTGGGGTGACAGAACAAGACTGTCAAAAAAATCATAAGAAAGTTAATTACTACAAGAAACATGCCCTAATCCCTCAGGAAAATGACTTCATTATTTGATAAATATATCCATTGTTAACACTTAAGTTCATTTTATAATTTTTGTAGAGAAAACTGTATATCAGTCCACCATATTTTAATGAATTAGACATTACAAATTTAATATAAGCATATTGATTACTAAAAAGTCTGTGACAGATTGTTCATTATTATCCAAATTATAACTTTTGGTAATTCATAAAAATACTGCTTGATTTTTCACAGTTTTCCATAGGCATAATAATTTTTATCATATATTATTATATGAGAAAGCTCAAAGGAATGAATCAATGCAATTCTTTTTTTCTCTTTTTAAAGTTGTGATTATTGAAACATAATATATGTAAAGTATATTTTATCCTTTTAAAGTTTCCTCTTCTATACTAATGAAGCCATGTTTTAAACCATTTAATTTTGCCTGATGTATCACCACCGTAAAAAGTCCCAATAGACTGGAACCATCTTAATTTCATATTCCCAGTTCCTCCAGCACGAGCTCTTATTTCTTCTTCATATCTTATTAGATAGAAGTCATTTCTTCTTCCTACCTGTTCACCCTGCCATGTCCTCCTTCTTGTTCCATGACCTGTTCCATTCACCATATGATCTTAACTATCTTTTATTCCATTTTTCTTCAGATTTGTCAGCTATTCCTTCTCTATCTCTGCCATTTCCACTGATATGTATACATGTTCCATTTATTTTAATCTAAAGGCAGTAAGGAAATCTAAACTCTAGAACTATACATATATCTTTAGCTCAAACCTAATGCTTAGTATTATCTCTGTTTTGGCTCCCAACTGACAACACCCTCACCTTCCATTTACTTCTTAATTGCATTCTTCATTTCCTAAATCACTTTATTGAAAAACCCTCATCCTTTCAGTAAAATTACTTTGTTTGCTCTTGAAATTCCTTCTCACCTTGACTTATGCAACATTATATTCTCTTACTTTCTTCCAAACTCTTTGTCTGAACTTTCTAACCACATGTTATAGGCTTTTTTTTTTTCCTTAGCCTTGTCTTGTACAAAAAAACTGTCCCTCAACAGAAGTTCAGTGCAAAAAGATATCCGTAAATTAAGTACGGCGTCAGGCACAGTATAGAAAAGGAGTGTTTGTTGAAGAAGTGAAAGAAAGAAGAAAAGGGTTGAGAGAGGAAGCAAGGAATAAATAACAAGGATCAATTAAGTTTACATCAATGTATGATTTCCTTTACTTATTAGAAAAGAACATATTTTTCTTTTGGGATCCATTATGTTTGCATGTATGTATTACTATTGAATTAAACCAAATCTCTAGTCTGAACTCAAGTATGAACATACAGACATACAGAAAATTTGAGAAGGAAGGATACTTATCCAAGCATCAATAGATTTTAAAAAGGATCATAACGACATCAGGTTCCTATTCATATGAACTATGTCATTTAAAGACCTCATACTCCTCAAAGTGTTACTATTCAAATTTCTGGCAACATAAAATAGTTGCCTAATTTTTAATTCATATAAGTATAATAACATTTTATGTGTTCTTTTATACCTAGCCTTTTTATACACGTTTTGTTACCTATGGTGGTGAGGTGAGTCTATATTATTGTCTTTTGATCACTTGGCTTATGAATGTCCAAGCTCCATGCTCCGTTCATGGTTAAATGCCCCTTATGGATGTACCATTTTTTTTTGTATTTTATACTGTATTTTTTGCCATAACTCAAACTTCACCTTAGAAATGCAAACAATGTAGCATAATCATTTGTACCCTCATAATAATCTTAAATGAAAATAAATGATAAAAAGTTGATTCAGTGTAAAATACGGAAGTCAATGTCATTATAGAGCCAATTATATATGCTCATCGCATTGAAAAAACACAAATCTGATATAATTTAATTTTATTATTTATAAAAATAAGTAATTCTTTTTTATAGATAGAAAATCTTTTACTGGGATATTTAAGGCAGAGGGCATATTTAAGGGTGAGTGTGTGGCATTATTATTATTTTTTAATAGAGACAAAGGAGTTTACTCTTTAAGTCATTCTTAAATATTAATACTTTTTAAATCTCTAACAGGACATCACAAGTAAGTTGACAAAGTGATAATAAAATTCTTGAGAAAACAAATTATCAAGAAGAATTAAATCATTATAAAATAATAAGTAGGAATTGTAGGCTAGAATAGTGAAACACTGTCATGTGATGTGGTGGTAATTGTGGAAAATAATATGTAGCTCTAAACAGATGTACTCTGCAGATGGTGAGTGTGATATTCGACATATTGAGTGTTGCAAATCGCTAGGGAAAAACAGAATTTCCAACAAACGATGATAGGATAATTGGTTATCCATATGGCAAACAAAAAGGATTAAACACATACCTCATGTTTTATATAAATATATTTTTAAATATATGAATATAAAGAGAAAAATAACTGAGATGGAATATAGGCTACTAACGCTACTAATACACAGTCATGCTTGATTTAATGACAAGGATATGTTGTAAGAAATGAATTGTTTCACCAGTATCCTGCTAAGATGCACCGTAGGTGTGATCCCACCAATTGCCTTCCCTCCACCCATCCTCCCCCCAAATGTAGCGTATCAATGTCTATATAGTGATCAAGAAAATGC